>CAUYRB010000368.1:0-46099 GCA_963574695.1 Propithecus perrieri
GTCAAACTGAGAACCAAATCAGAGACTCAATACCCTTCACAATAGCAACAAAGAAAATAAAATACCTAGGAATATATTTAACTAAGGAGGTGAAAGACCTCTACAGGGAGAACTATGAAACACTGAGGAAGGAAATAGCAGAAGACATAAATAGGTGGAAAACCATAGCATGCTCATGGGTTGGCAGAATCAATTTTATTAAAATGTCTATACTACCCAAAGTGATCTATAGATTCAATTTGATCCCTATTAAAATGCCAACATCCTTTTTCACAGATCTAGAAAAAATAATTGTATGCTTCATGTGGAACCAGAAAAGACCTTGTATAGCAAAACCAATGTGTTTGTGTTTTAAGCTATTACAAAAAAATCAGCCAAAAATTTTTATAAGTTAACAAATTAAAATTTTAAAGAAGGCTAAGGTTAATTTATTGTTGAAGAAAAGATATTTTTAAATAACTTTAGCCTGAGTTCATAGTGTTTGTAAAATGTCCTAGGCTTTCCTGTTCACTCACGACTCACTCAGAGAAACTTCCAGTCCTGAAGGCCCCTTCCATGGTAACTTGCCCTGTTTAAGTATACCATTTTAAAAAAATCTTTTATACTGTGATTTTATTGTTCCTTTTTTATGTTTGGATACATAAATACTTACCATTATGTTACAATTGCCTACAGTATTCAGTACAGTAACATGCTGAAAAGATTTGTAGCCTATAAGCAACTAGTCTAGGTATATAGTAGGCTATACCATGTAGGTTTGTGTATGTACACTCTATGATGCTTATCCAACAATGAAATTGCCTAATAACACATTTCTCAGAATATATCCCCATTGTTAAGTGATGTATGACTATAGTTGTTTTAAGAAAGCTCAGTGAACAGCTATATAAAATACAGAGAACAATTCAATGAAACCAGAAAAAGAATAAATGACCAAACTGAAAAATTTAACAAAGATTAAAAATAAAACATAAATTCTGGGAGCTGAGAAACAGTACATGAAATGAAAAATGCATGGTAATGTAATAAAGCAGAGGGAAAGAATCATTAAACACAAAAAAACTTATTTGAAAACATAGAGGAAAGAAAATGATGTAAAGAAATGAAGAAAGCTCACAAAATTTATGAGACAGCATAGAAAGAGCAAATATCTGGGTTATTGGAGGTTGTATAAGAGAAGAGGAAGACAAAGATTATTTAATGAAATAATAGTAGAAGAATTTCCAAATTTTTCCAAATTTTTGAAAAGATATAAATATTCAGGTATAGGAAGGTCAAATGTCTCCAAGCAGATTCAATCCAAAGAAGCCTAACCTAAGACGTTTTATAATCAAACTGTCAAAAATAAAAGATAAAGAGAAGATATGAAAAACAGCAAAAGAAGCATATCAGATGCAAGGGAGTTCCAATACAGCATGTCCCAAAAGTCACCATACATAGGGAAAATGGGAAATTGTAGCTACATGTATTTGACTTACAAAATTTCACAAAATTCCCAAATTCTGTAAGAATCAAAGAATCCAAATTTTGTAATCAATGTTTTGTAAATAAAGGTATATTTAGCTACATCTTCCCATTTTCCCTACGTATGGCAACTATTGGGACACCATATATTACCTGGTAAAGCTATCATCAGAAATGAAGAAGAGATTAAAAAAAACTTTCACAGACAAACCACCAGACCTGTCTTACAAGAAATGCTAATAGGAGTGCTTCAAGCTGGAAGGAAAGGATACTAATTAATAACACAAATACATATAAAAGTATAAAACTCATGACAAAAGTACACATTAAAATCAGAATAATATTGTATTAATGGTGTTTCACGCACTTATGTCTTTAGTATAAAAGAAAAATATTAAAAATAACTATAATCTTTTAAAGGAATACATAATATAAAAATGTAAATTGTGACATTGAAAACATAAAATTTCAGGAGCAGGTGGAATAAAAGTGTAGAGGTTTTTTAAACAATCAAAACTAACCTTATCAGCTTAAAATAGCCAGTTATTTTGTTTTATGTAAGCCTCATGATAACCACAAAGCAAAAACTTAAAGTAAGGAATCAAAACATACTATTAGAGAAAATCGCCTAGTCACAAAGGAAAACAGCAATAGAGGAAGGAATAAAATATCTACAAAACAGAAAACAATTAAGAAAATATTAATAGCAAGAGTAAGTCCTTTTCTATCAATAGTTACTTTGAATGTAAATGAATTAAAGCCCCCAATCAAAAGACATAGAGTGGCTTAATGAATTAAAAAAAAGAACTGTATGTTGCCTATAAGAAGTTCACTGACAGTGAACTTATAAGGTTACAAATAAACTGACAGTGAAAGGATCAAAAAGAGAGCAGGGGTAGCTATACTTACATTAGATAAAGCAGATGTTAAGTCAGAAACTATAAAATTAGACTAATAAGGTCATTATCTAATGATAAAAGGATCAATTCATCAGTAGGATATAATATTTGAAAGTATACATGTACCCAACATTAGAGCACCTAAATATGTAAAGCAAATATTAATAGATCTGAAGGGAGAAATAGATTGCTATACAGTAACAGTAGGGGATTTCAACACCCCACTCTCAGCAATGGATGGATTATCCAGAAGGATGTGAATTACGCTTTAGATGAAATGGACCTTATAGACATATAGAATATTCCATTCAACAGCACAGAATATACAATTCTCTCAAGCAGACATGAAGCATTCTCCAGGATAGATCATATGTTAGGCTACAAAACAATCCTTAACAAATTTAAGAAGTTGGAATATCAAGTATCTTTTTTCTCCATGTGGTAGAAAGTTAGAAATCAATAACAGAGGGAATTTTATAAAATTCACAAACACATTGAAACTAAACAACATGCTCCTGTATAGCCAATGGGTGAAGAGTTTTTAAACTATAAAACATCTTCAGATAATGGACAAATAACCAAAACTTATGGGATGCAGTAAAGGCAGTTCTAAGAGGAAAGTTTATAGCAACAAAGGCCTGCACCAAAAAAAAAAAAAAACACACACACACACCTCAAATAAGCTAACATTACACCTCAAGGAACTAGAAAAAGAACAAACCAAGCTCAAAGTTAGCAGAAAAAAGTAAAGAAATATCAGAACAGGAATAGAGACTAGAAAAGAAGATCAACAAAACTAAGAGTTGCTTTTTGTTTGAAAAATGAATAAAATCTAAAAACATTTAGGTAGGCAAAGAACAAAAAAGAGATAAGACTCACATATATAAAATTAGAAATGGAAGAGAATAAATTACAACTGTCACAAGAGAGATAAGAAAAAATCATAAGAGACTATAAAAAAACTATTTGGCAACAAATTAGATAACCAATAAGAAATGGATAAATTCCTGGACACAGACAAGCTACCAAGAGTGAATCATGAAGAGACAGAAAGCCCAAAGAGACCAAAAATGAATAAGAAGGTTGAATCAATAGTAAAAAGTCTCTCATCAAAGAAAAGCCCCATGACCTGATGGCTGAATTCTATCAAATGTTTAAAGAAGAACTAATACTAGTCCTTCTCAAACTCTTCCAAAAAATCAAAGAAGTGGGAACACTTCCAAGCTGATTTCATGAGGCCAGCATTACCCTCATGCCAAATCCAGATAAGGACACTACAAGAAAAGAAAATTATAGGCCAACATCCCTGATGAACATAGATTCAAAAATTCTCAACAAAGTACCAGCAAACCAAATTCAACAGACATTAAAATCATCATTCACCATCATCAAGTTGGATTTATCCCAGAGATGTAAGGGTGATTTAATATACTCAAATCAATAAACATGGTACACCACAATAACAGAATGAAGAACAAAATCCTTATGATTATTTCAATAGATGTCAAGAAGGCATTTGACAAAATTCAATATTCTTTCATGACAGAAACTCTCAACAAATTAGGTAAAGATGGATTGTACCTCAAACAATAAAGGCCATGTATGACATCCCCACAACTAATATCATCCTAAATGGTGAAATGTTGAAAGCTTTTCCTTTAAGATCAGGAAAGACAAAGATGCCCACTGTTACTGTTCAGCATAGAATTGGATGTCCTAGCCAAGGCAATTAGACAAGAAAAAGAAAGAGAGGCATCCAAATAGACGCAAAATTGTTGTTTTTTTTCTGATGACATGATCTTATGCATAGAACATCCTAAAGGAATCATCAAAAAACTTAAAATTATTAAACGAATAAAGTAAGACTGTATTTAATGTTGTCAATAGATTCTTGAAAACTGGCTTTAAGCAATGTGATCTATAATGAAATAAAATTTTTTCCTCATTGACATTATAAGGCAATGGTATTGAAGGAAATGACACTATTTGAGGACCTGCTGTACGTGGTTTCACTTAGTTTGCAAGAACCTACTGACAGCATAGAAGACCTACTATAAAGTTGCAGCATATAAAATCAATATGTAAAAATCAGTAGCATTTCTACAAACAATGAACTGTCTGAAAAAAAATCAAAATAATCCCATTTACAACAGCATAAAAAAGATTAAATTACTTAGAAATAAATTTAACAAAGGGCATGGAAGTCTTTACGCAAAACTATAAAACACTGATTAAAAATTGAAGAGAAAAAGATATTGTTTTCATGAACTGGAAGAATTTATAATGTTAAAACATCTATACTAACCCCTGCAATCTACAGCTTTAATGCAATTCCTGTTGAAGTTCTGATGGCATTTTTTTATAGAAATTTTTAAAATCCTAAAATATTTGTGAAACCACAAAAGACCTCAAACAACCAAAGCAATCTTGAGAAAAAAAAAAAAAAAGACCTGGAGATATAAAATTACCTGATTTCAAAATATACTACAAAGCTATAGAAATCAAAACAGCATGTTACTGACATGTATAAAGAGATACATAGACCAATGGAATGCACTAGAGAGCCCCCAAATAAATTCATGGGCTTATTACAAATTTATTACAAGATCATACAATGTAGAAAGGACAGTCTCTTCAAAAAATGGTGCTGGAAGAACTGTATATCTACATATAGAAGAATGAAATTGGGCCCTTATCTCATACCATGTACAAAAATCAACTCAACATGGATTAGAGACATAAGATCTGAAACCATGGAACTGCCAGAAGAACTCATGAGGGAAAGCTCCATGACATTGGTCTGAGGAATGATCTTTTTTTTTTTTTTTTAAATACAACCTCAAAGGTACAGACAACAAAAGCAAAAATACAAAAATGGGTTTACATTAAACTGAAAAGCTTCTGTACAGCCAAGAAAACAATCACCAGAGTGAAGAGAAAACCTAGACACTGGGAGAGAATATTTGTAAACCATACATCTAATAAGCAACTGATATAAATATATATAAGGAATTCAACTCCATAGCAAAATAATAAAAATCATGATTAAAAATGGACAAAGAACCTGAATAGACATTTCTCAAAAGAAGTTATGCAAATGGCCAACAGATACATGAAAAAAAATGTTCAACATCACTAATCATCAAGGAAATGCAAATGAAAACCAAAATGAAATATCACCTCCCACCTGCTAAAACAGCAAAATAAGTAACACTCTAGCTTATACAGGCCCAAAATCTAACACAGGGCAGCACCCAAACCATGGAGTGTGATGTAGGACTAATAGGTAAAGTATTAATAACTAGGAATAGAGGCAGCAGGAAGAGGCCTTAAAAAGTATGGCAGAAAAATCACATTTTCTCATAGTGTTGCGAAAGGAGGGCACCACACAGCTACAATTAGAGAAGAACATTTATTGCAGGGGGAAAGACATGTCATTGTGGCATCAAAGATAATGGGATGCTCAAGGCGAGTGGTCTCCTGCATGGGCAGAGGAAATACAGTGTGGCTGAAGATTTGAAGGGGAGCAGTGAGTGGTGGCAGACGAGATCAGAAGAGTAGATTGAGATGCTGGATTAGGAAGGCCTTCGTATAAACCTACGAATATTATACACTTAGACTTTATTGCGGAGGAAAAGACTTTGAGCAGGGGATTTATATTCCCAAATCCCACAATCCGATAACTCTAAAAACACAAAAATAACAAAATGATGCTAGGAAGTCCCTTAGGAGACCTTACTTTACTTAAGTGTCAAAAAGTACAGGCTCATTGTTAAACAGAAAATTAATGTATAAATAGATAATGTTTACCTGATGTTCCAGCTGTGCCTCTTGGATAATCCACATTAAAAATTTGTTGTTTTTCCATCTATTCTTTATAATCAGGACATACCAAAATGTGCATGTAAACAGTTCAGTTTATAAAAATTGGGTTATACTATAGGCATTGACCCCAAATTTGTTTTTTTGGGGTCAATGCCTGTAAAATAGTCATTATAAATACTGATAATAGCACCTGACATTTTTGAGCTTTTACTATATTACTGATACTATTCTAAAGACTTTATTGGCATTATCTCGTTTAATCCTCACTGCAATCTTGCACAATATATACTATTATTATTTCCATTTTATGGATAAGGTAACTAGGACTTAGGTTACATAATTTTCCTAGAGTCAGGTCATCCCAGCTAGTAGGTAGTGGAGCCCAGTTCTGAATCCGTGCAATTTGATTCATGGCTCATGCTCTGAACTATTATACCAGAAGAACTGATTCTGTCAGCCAGACGGGAAAGGGATGAGAGCTGGAAGTGATTTTGCAACAGTGGAGTTACAAGAAAAGAACATCAATAAAATTTCAGAGGCACAAATCTCTAAGGCCCAGTTATTCACTGGATGTGTGGACTGAGGGAGAGGAGAGGGTTGAAGTTGAACTTTCAGCTTTCTAGCCCTGATGTCTGGGTGACAGGTGGTGATATCAATGAATAAGAGAAATATGTGAATCGGGACCAGTTTGGGGCAGGTTCAGTTCAGTTGGGGACTATAGAAGAGCCATCTCCCTGCACTGCTGCCAGCTTATACAAATATTAATAGAAACTTAGTGATGCATGTGGGAGGAAGTTCCTTTCCCCCTCCCAGTATTTTCTCCCCTTCAAACAGAAAATCATCTTATCTCTTGTTGAAATAGAAAAAAGAAAATACTTAACTCACTTCCCTTCTTGATTGTTCTGTTAAGATCTGCCCCTAACCCCTCCGCCCCCTCAAACACACATGGTGCCTGTTCTCAGTGTGAAACTCCTCCTGTGGCAGGTTCAGGTCTGACTTTAATCCAAGCGCATTAGAGCTGTCGAAGCAGCCTGCAGTGTTTGTGCTACTTGGCATGTGAGTGGGGAGTTAAATATAATTTTGGATGTATGAGGGGGTTAGAAATCCCAATTTGTAATCAGCTCCAGGACTCCTTCTCCCATCTGATTTTACCAGGAATATGCTAATATTTTGGGTCTCATCTTCCTTCTGTGCTTTTCTGAACTTGATGGGGATAGAGAGATGATCAATTATTATACTCAAAACCAAATAGTGGCATACTGAATTTGATGTTCTTATGGGACATTCACATGGAAAGGATGTCCAATGATCATTTCTTAATATAAATGCCAAATGTTGGCCCATGAAGAGTCAGAAATATAGTTCTCAAGTCGAAAAGAGATACATGAACAGAGAGAGAGTGCAAAGAGAGATGATGAGGGGTCTAAGTTGTTTTAAATATATTTCCTGGGCCGTGAGAAGACAGCGGAACTCTAAGTGAATGCATATTTTGAAATGCATATACATTCGTTGATTTATGTTGAACTGACATCTACTGAAACTTATAGGTAATACAGCAATGGTTGATTATCATCTTTTTCTTTCTCCTGTACCATGAGACTTTCTCAGGGCTCATATAAACATATCTCACTGTGGCATTTAGGCAAGTGGGAAGAGAAGGCATCGGTGCAGGTGTCTGAAAATAAATTGCTCTAATACTGCAGCTGTATTAAACTGTCATGAGTAATATTCCCATTGGGCCCGTGGATAAAATACTGGCTTCAAACAGTGCCTGTCTAGGTCTAGGTCCAGGACTCTAAATGATATCTGGGCTTAGCCAGTTATTACAGAGGTAAGATGGATGTCTGGGAATTAACTATGCCAACCGAAGACCTCCAAATGTTGACAGAGATGAAACGTGTTGATGGAATGCCACACTTCAGACTGATACATTAAACATGGATTAGCTGGATAGACAGGGATTCTTGGTAGGATTTGGCCTAGGTTGATCGCCCTGTTCTCCTTAAAAACAAGAGAGAATCCCCAAGCTTTCCCAGTGGCACATAGAGATGATCGTGTTAGACTGAGCTAGAGGTGAGAAACATCACTTCTAGGCCTAGCTTTGTCAATCAGTTCCTTGTGACATATATATGTCTGCCCACCAAGAATGAGAGTTTTAAAATTACTTGATTTCTGTGGAAACTTAAAGCTCTAATATACCTGGCTTAAATTAAAATGTGTGTCATTATCAAATAGGGATTTCAAAAAAAAAAAAAAAAATCTTTGGGCCAGGCTCTGTGGCTCATGCCTGTGATCCCAGCACTGCCTGTAGTCACAGCTACTAGGGAGGCTGAGTTGAGCCTAGAAGTTCAAGGTTATAGTGAGCTATAGTCAGGCCACTATACTCCAGCCTGGGCAACAGAGCAAGACCCCGTTTCTTAAGAAAAAAAAAAATTTTTTGTTTAAATATTTGTTATATTTGGGGCTGTCTTTTCTGTGAGGCTCAGTCTTATTTAGTCACATGAAACTCTAATTGTGATCATGATGCCGTGGCTACTTAGGAGAGTATCTTTTTATTTAAGAGATGTGTGCTAGAGAACTTAGGAGTGAAAAGTTATGATTACTACAACTTTCAATGTTCCAGGCTGAAAAGGTTTCTTTTATTTTTAATGTAAAATATGTTATATCTGCTACTGCTTTATAGCTTGCAAAGTAAAACTATCACTTTCACAAAGATTATCTTATTGACCCTTGGTTTTCTAATGCACTTAGGATTAAACCTAAAATTCTTAAAATACCTAAAGGCCTTCCACAATCTGGCCCCAGCCTCATTATTCTGTTTCCACTAGTGCTGCTCTCTCCTTTGATCAGGAAACTTCAGCCTTTTGGGATCTCCAACATAACATACCCTTTACCTCCTCTGAGTTTTTGCAAGTGTTCGTTGTTAGCAACCCCACCCTTTTCCACCCATTCTCACAGCCTTTCTGTAACTAACTCTTACAGTATTAGTCCACTCTTGCTTGGTTACACCAGAGGAACAAACCCCCAAATCTCAGTGGTTGACAATAATAATGTTAAGTTTCTCCATCCTGTTTTGACTTTAACAACAGCCTTCTTAAGGACCCTGGGAAAGGTATTCCCTTCATAGAGCTTTCTCCTTCATCTGTAAAATGGGTTAATGATATCTACCCTTCTTATGTGGTAGATCTTCCCACTGCACTTAGATTATAGTCCAGACTCCTAAGAATAGTCTGTGTGACCTGCCAGTCTAGAGCTCTGACCTCATAGAGAATTCCTTTCCCTCTTCTTCAATTTGCTCCCACTACAGTTATCTCCTTCTGGTTCTTTGGAAGAACCCTATTCTCAGTGTCATATGACATTCCACGATCCTGGGATGTTTTTACCCCTGTTCCACAACTAACTAGTTCCTAACCTCCAGGTCCTAGCATAAAACATCCTCTCTCAGAGAAGCCTTTTGAGTTTCCTAATTTAAAAGTAAGAGCTTCACTAGTTATTTTCTGACATAGGAAGAAGCAGTAAATTTAGTGGTTAACAATGAAGGCTTTGGAGTCAGACTGCCTGGGTTTGAATCCCAGCTCTCAAACCTACAGCAGCCCCCACCCCTGCGGAACACATTCCAAGACCCTCAGTGGATGCCCCACACAACCAATAGTATCGAACCCAATTTCCATCAATTGGAATATGTTTCTGCTTCTGTTTTCCACCCACAAATTTAATAGCTTTTCCATCTTAACTAAAAACTTATGCACTGTGACCATGATTGTTACAGTTTGAGGTGTGACAGCAAAACTAGCACAAATTTCTTTTTCCCAGATAGAAGATTGATTCTTACCATAGGTCTTAGCAACTTCAGCATATGATTTTTTTTTCTTCCCTTATTGAGAACTTTCACCTTTTACTTAAAGGAAGCACTCTATGACTTCTCCTTGGCATATCCAAATTGCCAGGAACACTATTCTTGTGCTTTGGGCCATTAGTAAATAAAATAAGGATTACTTGAACACAAGTACTGCAATACCGCAACAGTCAATCTGGTAACCAGGGTGGATACTGAGTGACAACGGGCAGGTAGGGTCAAAAGCGTGGATCTGTTGGACAAAGAGATGATTCATGTCTCAGGCAGGATGGAACAGAACAGTGCAAGATGGCTCAAGATTTCATCACACTACTCAGAACAGTGTACACTTTAAAACTTAGGAATTGCTTTTTTCCTGGTATTTTCCATCTAATGTTTTCTAACCATGGCTTTACTGTGGTTATAAAGCAAAACCATGGATAAGAGGGGACTTCTGTACTTACAAACTCAAGGCAATAGAAAGGGTAAGAAAAGGGTAAAAAGATGCAATTTGGGGGACTAGCCTTCAGGTCTTCCTAGTGCTTAAGCTGGCAAGGAGGGAATGGGTGTGGCAAGGCAGGCCCAGGGCTTGGCAGAGCTCTCAGAGCTGTAGAACTGAAAGGACATTTTTGACAGGTCTCTTGTCCATTCCCAGCCTTCAAGAAGATGAAAATCTACAACTGAGGAATGTCTTAATGAAGATCTCTGGGGACGTACTCTACACCTACTGTGCCTGACTTGAAAGCTATTAATACGTTCTTTCTTCCTCCTTTCTAACTGCAGTCTCTCTTGCTTCACTTAGTCCTATTTTGTCTGACAATCACACAGACTATCTGATCAACACACTGCTCCCAAAATGATTCTCCCTGGCAAAGCTGCCAAGACCAGCATAGAGGCTGCAACGCTATAGTCACAGCTAAGCTAGAGAGGCCACTCCGGTGGCAAAAGGCACTAAGCTACTTGGCTTTTTTTATTAACACTAGTATATACAGGTTGCCAGCAGAAAACCCTTGTAATAACAGCCAACTGCTCCTAAGCACCGAGCCCTTAATGAAACCCCATCCTCCTCCCCAGAGGGAGGGAAGAATTGTTGGTTTTCTCTCTCAATTATTTTTCCAGTCTATTAAATTGTCACACCCCCTGTGTCTCTGTGAGAGTTGGGTGTCATCATAGCTCATCTCCTAGAGATAGAAACAGTGCTGCCAGAGGAGACGTCTCCTGAGTGTGTTTCACCATCACCCAAGGAAAGAAAGTGACAATGGAAAAGCTCAAAAGCAGCAGCAGTAGACGTCCTGGAGAGATTTATGAGACACGCAACAAGCGGAACGAGAATGTTTGTGCCACTGGGTTATATAAAATATGCAATTTTAATCCACTAAGCAGTTTATCTTTTCACGCAGCTTAGTTTGCTGGGATAATTACCTTCCTGAGCAGTCCATGTCATGTACGAGGCAAAGTGTGTGGAAAATACACAAATCTGTGTGTGCTGTTGGAAAATACGGCAGAGGAAGGATTAACTCAAATGTTGGAAAACACTCTGTAGACAATTAATGCAGGAAGTTTGCTGAAAATTTCTCTTCCATCCTCAGCAAAATTGTTAAGCTTTATTTTCTCTTAAGGATAACAACAGCTAATGAAGCCCTTACCGTACTTTAGGTACTGTGCTAAGTATTTTTCAAGAGCCACAGCGGTTCAGAGAGATCATATAATTTACCCAAAGACGGGCTGTTGACGGTATGCCCGGGCATAGATTTAAGCCGGAGCAGTCTTCCTAAGAGCCTGGATCTTTTTTCTAGACATGAGTCTTCTGCACTCACTGCTTTCGAAGACCAACACCTTCACCAGTGTGTTAGGCCGTTTTCCCTCTTGCCTAATAGACACAGCTCTAGCAGTTCTTCCCACCCACTCATGAAACACTGATTTTCCTCTATCTATTAGATCTTTCCTACCAGTGTGCACAAATGCTGTAGTTTCTTTCACCTTAAAGAACCATTGCTGGTTTCATTTTCGCCCCCAGTTACCTTCCGATTTCTCTGCCCACCCCCCTTTATAGCAAAGCTGCTTGAGAGACTTATTTATACTTATTGTCTCCAGTTCCTCTCTTCTAAATCTCTCCTGATCCCACTCCACTTAGGCTTTTATCCCGTTTCAAACACTTTTCCTCTGACAGTCACCTGACATCTTCATGGAGTGGAGAAGCATTTCACAGTTTATTCCTAGGACTTCTTTTTTCTGTCTACACTCACTGCATTGTGCCAATGACTCCAGAATGTCTATCACTACATTAAACCCTCCCCGATATCCATCTTATTTCATATCTTCACTTGGATGGCTAATAGACATCTCAAACTCAACATATCTCAAATTGGTCTACTCAGCCAAATCCAATCCATCTGTAATTATCCACATCTTAGTTGATAGCAACTCCATCCTTCTAGTTGCTGAAGCCAAAACCATAAAGTCATTTTTGACTCCTCTATTTCTTTCATACTTCACATCTAATATTTCTGTAAATCTTATTGCCTTCATCTTCACTGTATATTTGGACTCTTACTGCTACTCACCCTCTACTGATGCCACCCTGAACCATGTCAACGTCATATTTTACCTGGATTATTGGAATTGCCTCCTTAGATGCCTGTTTCCTCAACTCCTACATCCCACATCTTTGTCTTAATACATAAGCCATAATGATAGTCAGATCATGTCATTCCTTTGTTGAAAACATTGCAGTCGTTCTCCATAGAACTCAAAGTCCCTATAAAAGTCTGTAAGGCCCTGCATGACGTGTCCCATCCCTCCTCCCAATCTCTCACCTTATCTGTGAGTCACTCTGATTTAGATGTAATGTCCTCTTTGCTGTGTCTCCTGGTTTTCTCTCTGCTTGGAATGCTCTTTCTCTAGATACCCACTTGGTTTGCTCTCATTTCCTCTTTCAGGTCTTTGCTCAAATGGCTCTTTCTCAACGATGCCTTCTCTAACTACTATATTTTAAATTGTCCTGCACCATATGCATGTGTATAACCTATTCTCCTTCCCTGCGTTATTTTCTCTATACTATTTATTGTCCTTTAATATACTACATAATTTACTTATATATTTTTTTACTATCTGATTCCCTTACTAGGATACAAATTCCTTGAAAACATTTTTTCCTGTTTTCTTCACTGCTGGATCCTGCAGCTCAGAACAGTGCTGGAAACATCTCTAAGTGACCATTTGTTAAATGAATGAATAAACGAATGAATGAATAAGTCTTAATAGTTACTACCTAGAGAGTGGTGGAAATGACATCACAGTCATAGATATCCAGCTTCCAAGTGGGTTGATGTGCTGCCCTGCATTAGTATTAGAAACTGTTGCTACAATCCCATACGTTACAATGTTTACATTTACTTATGAGATGCCATAGTAGAGTGTGGGGTTACATGCATATTCCCGGAGCCAGATGACTTGGGTATGGATTTTATTATACCTCTGGCACTTACTAGCACTTTGAGTAAGTTTCTAAAACTTATTTCATTTTTTTTTCCTCATCAGCAAAATGGTAGTAATAATCTTACCCAAGAGGGTTGTTGCAGAGGTTCAATAAGTCACTATACACATGTGCCTAGATCGGTACCTGCCACAGGGCTTAAACCAGCACTATATAAATGGTTTTATAATAACAATGATGATGATAACATTTCTATTAAGATAATTCAAAGAGACACTATGGAAGACTCTGAAGACTCTTCCATTTTTAAATCAACTTAAAATGTATGCTATACTCTATGAAATGCATCTTAGTGACATTATATTACGGAGACCACATCTATCACAAAATGACCCTAGTATAATAATTTTATAACCGCAACTAACATTTCTTGAGCACTTACCAAGTGCTAGGACTGTTTTAGTCGCTTTACATGTATTTAAAGATCTAGAAACTGAGGAGGGAGAAATTAATATCACAAAGCTATTAAATGATGAAGTTAGAATACAAACTTGATGATTTGCCTAACTACTGTAATAGAAGAAAAATGCTTTTGCTGAAGATTACTAGTGTATAAAGGGATATATTCAATTCACTGCCTAAAGAATTTGTGTTCCTGAAAACAACCAGGATGGGTTACAAGTGTAGCACATCTATAGGCACTCAGATATAATCCTCTAAGCTTTTCAAGTGCAGTAGTTCTCAAGGTGTGGTTAGGATGCAGTTGTTCTCAAACAATTGTAAGATAGGTCTTGAATAATTTTTCCTCTTAGTAAAGTACAGAAATTTGAAAATGATTTAGAGTGAATGCAAGGTTATCACTGAAAGTATGCCATTCCTCCTATGATATGCTTTCTAATCAGGGAGGGAAAGATCGTAGTTACAACTAGAATGTTGAGAATTACATTTAATAGCATCTCCATTACAATAATTCTTAGCGAATGATTACTGGTATATAATTAATAGTTGTGATTACTGTAGCACTTACAAGATATGGTTATATAGTTATATCCATTTTTGAGGTTTCATCAAGATCTGGGTGTACACATGGGAAACTGTCATTTATTAGAGCAGCATGTGTTGTGTATGTTACAGCAAAAGATGGGATTGAGACCACCTGAACTAGATGACATGGTTTAAATTCGTGTACAGAATTGCCTAGTTAAGTCTGCTCTCTGCACTATGCAAATTTGATATTTAGTTGAAGAAACATAAAGTGCTGACTGTAATGCCAGTTCAGAGAAAGGAGAGATCATACTGGAGTGGTGGCCAGTGAAGAGTTTGTCATTAGGGTTTGTGTTAAATCCAGTCACAGGCTAGGTGCCTCCATAGTCACAGGGCAAGAGTTAGTCACTCACTAAGAGGTATTTCAGCTAGACTCATGCCTTCAGCGAGAGTGAAGTCTGAGCCCAGATCTCTTCATGCTCCTGGGAAGCCTCCATCCCTCCCTGTTTTTCCCACCTCCCACATACATCACCTGTGATGACTGTCACCACAACGAACCCAGGACTCCTTGGGAATCCATCATCCTCTGGCCACTAATAACCTACATGACTCTGTATATCACTGTTGCTGACCTTGGCTTCTACTCCTTCCTCACATCCTGCAACCATCTCATGTCCTGTGGGATCCTCCCACAAATTCCCCATACCTTCAGTATCTTCAAGAAATACTTAGCACCTTCATCTTGGAAGACACTGCTACTCCTGAGGCCCTCTCACTGTGGGCTTTCTCTCCCCCACATCTCTCCTCCTAGGGCGTGAGGGAGGGCAAGTGTCCTCCTTGCTCTCTGTTGCTACTTCTAGACTCATCTTTGTCTTTACTGTCTAAAAACCCACTTGAATCTCGTATTGAGCTCAAATACATATTGTCCCTTCCTTAATGTCATTGTCAAATGACATCTGCTTCCTTACTCTTTATTCCTTAAAGATTTTGGTTCAATGTCTTTCCCTATTTAACCCTTCTTCTGGACTAATTCTAGTGAACCCAAAACTCATCACAGGGGATTATTCAACACACTGGCCTGTTAATTCCCCAATCATTTCCTTCTCCAATCTTTTTCTCTTACCCATTCCCTACCTTATCATTAGCAATAACCATAAGCCCTCCGTAATCCCATTTTCAAACATTTCAAACCACCATCTCCCATCTCATTTACTAATCTGGTTCCAACATTCTGTTGAGCCCACAATGGTCTAAAGTCCTTGCTCTTAGTAAAGTCATTCTTTTTGGTTTTATCATTGTGTGCCTACTTAGTTTCACTGGTGCCATAGAGGAAGTACATTAGAAGTTGAAGACTAAGGACATTAACAAAAATGCAGAGTAAGGATGTCTAAGAGTCCTCTCCTCTATATAAGCAACAGTAACACTGGAATATATTGTCAGAATCAACTTTTTCAGAGCTATGAAAATTAACTAAAGACTATAAAAACCCCGAGAATGTTTATTTAAGAAAAAACAGCTGAATATAGATATGATCAGTGAGCATTGTAGCATCCGCCCAACCACAATAGCCTGTAATCACAGTAAAGACCAGAACCCTTCAAGAATTCCCTGCCTAGGCCGATGTATGGACATGAGATATAGTCTATACAAAGAAAATGTATTTGCAACTTCAGAAATAGGTGAAAAATTTAGCATAAAATGAATAAAGTGGAATTTTAGAAGGAAAAAAATAAAGACCAGAGCCCTGGCAACCACTGGAGGGAGGAGAATGGACTAGAGCTCCTTCAGAGTTCCATTATCAGAGAATTGTCATTATTTGACTTCTTCGGTGGTTTCCTAGAAGACCTCACTAGCAGGGCTTTCGTTATTTAACCTAACATGGAGCTCAATATTGAGGCAGTGCATAACAAATAATAGGCTGATATATTTCGGAGAATCTAGAAGGTCATACACATGCACGTAGGGCTGTGCAAATCCTCAGGGCTATGAAAATGCTCTGGAAACACCTGAGAAGGCTCTAAGCTCTTACTTTGAGGCTCTATAGCAGCAGAAGGTAAAGGCTAAGTCAGAGTTGTTGACTGCCTGGCAGAATGTTGAAGATGTGCCCCAATATTTTTGCAAAGCTCCTCAGTGCTGACTGTGGGGAACTTACTGGTTGCAGGCATTTCAGGAAATCTCTATCCATTCATCATCTGACAACTGATCTAACTAAGCAGTACTTTCAGTAGTCATACAACAAAGAATTAGCTCAAAAAAGTCACTAAACAAACAGCAAACCCTGGGTAAAAGGGAGAATCTGATTTCTAGAGTTGCTATATTATTTAACATTTTCAGTTTTCAACAACAACAAAAAATAGTATAAGACTTTCAACAGTACAAGAAACTAGGGCCCATACACAGAAGAAAAGGTATTCAATAAACAATGTCCCCGAGAAAGTCCAGACATTGGACTTACTAGACAAATAGTTTAGAGCTGCTACTTATGTTCAAAAAAGTAAAATAAGCATGTCTAAAGAAATAAAAGGAGTATGAGAATAATGTTTTACTCAAAGAATATCAATAAAAAAGTTCACACATATATACACATAGAAATGGAAAAATACAATAACTGAAAAAAATTTTAAAAAATCACCAGATGGCTTCAACATCAGATTTGAGCGGGCAAGAATAGAATCAGTGAATTTGAAGTAGGTCAATTAAGACTATCTTGTCTGAGACACAGAGAAAAGAATGAGGAAAAAAATAAACAGAGCCTCAGAGACCTGTGAGATCCATCAAGTATACTAACCTGCACATAATGGAAATCATGAAAGGAGACAGAGAAAAACTTGGGGGAAAAAAGGCTAAAAACATATCTGAGAAGTTCAAGGAACTCCAAACAGGATACATTCAGAGACACATGCTCAGACACATAGCAATTGAACTGCTGAAAGACAAAAAGAAAATCACAAAAGCATCAAAAGAGAAGAACCTGACCATGTAAGAGGGGAGCTCAGTAAGCATAACAGTTGATTTGCCACCAGATATCATGGGGACCAGAAGACTGGGGAATGACAACTGTCAGCCCGAAAGTTTACATCTAAGCAAACTATCCTTCCAAAATTAAAAGAAATGTGCACATTCTCAGATGAACAAAAACTGAGAGAATTCATCACTGACTTGACCTGTCCTATAAAAAAAATATTAAGGGAGTTTTTCAAGTCGAAGTGCAAAAACACTAGAAAGTAACTCTAACCCACATGAATGAAGACAACTGGTAAAAGTAACTATGTATGTAAATATAAAAGACAGTGTATATTTTTGCTTGTACTCTTTTTATTCTATCTGATTTAAAAGAAAACTGCGTAAGGCAATAAATATAATTTTGTGTTGAGCATATGATGTAAAAAGAAGTTATTTTTACAATAGCACAAAGGAGGGGGATGAAATGAAGCTATATAGGAGCAGTTTTTTTGGTACGCTATTGAAATTGAATTTGATTAATATAAACTAGATTGTTTCAGATTAAGATGATAGCTATAATCTCCAAGGTAACCACTAAGAAAATAACTCAAAAGAAACAAGATTACATCAGAAAATATCCATTTAACACAAAAAAGGCAATAATGGAAGAGAAGGGGAATACAAGATACATAATAAGTATGGAAAATACATAGTAAAATGTCAGATAAGGTAAATGTCTTATTTTTTAAATAAATCCTACGTTATCAGTAATCCACTGAATATAAATGTATTATGTTCTCAAATTAAGAAATGGAGACTAGCAAAATAGATTAAAAGAAACCATGATGCCACTACATGTTGTATACAGGCGTACGCTTTGATCAAACACACAAATAGGTTAAAAGGGAAAGTATGCAAAAAGAAACACCAGGCAAGCTATAGCCAAAAAAGAGCTGGAGTGGCTATACTCCAGTTCTTTTTTAGGTATCACACAAAATAGAATTTAAGACAGGTTACTGGAGATAGATAACAATAGTTTTTTTGGATGAGAGTCAATTTATCAAGAATATACAACAGCTATAAATATATAGTCGCCTAACAAGCTCCAAAATACATGAAATGAAAACATACAGAATTAAAAGGAGTAAAAAAATACAGTAATAATAATAGTTAAAATCTCAATATCTTAATGTAAGTGATGGCTAGAACTAGAATATCAAGAAAGAAACAGAAGACTTGAACAGCAATATAAACCAACTAACCATAAATTCTCCATCAAATACTCCACTCAACAACAGAATAAATATTCTTCTCAAGTGCCTCTGGAATATTTTCCAGCATAGACCCTATGCTAGTCCACCAAGTAAGTTTCAATTAATTTGAAATGATTTAAATCACAAAAGGTATGTCTCCAACTATAATGGAATCAGTAACAGAAGGAAATTTGGAAAATTCAAAAATATGTGTAAATTGAACAGTATACTTCCAAATAGCAAATGGGTCAAGGAAGAAATCACAAGGGAAATTAGAAAACACTTCAAGATGAATGTAAACAACAGCATACCACAATTTATAGGATGAAACTAAAGTAATGCTTAGAGGGAAATTTATATCTGTAAATGACTGAAGTTTTAAAAAACATACTTCTCTGAAGAAGATATACAAATGGCCAATAAGCCACGAATAGATGCTCATCATTGTCATTCATTAGGGAAATGCAAATAAAAACCACAATGAGATATCACTTCATACACACAGGATAAAATATATTTTTAAAAAAAGATAACAGGTGTTGGAGAGGATGTGGAGAAATTGGAAAGCTCATACACTGTGGGTAAAAATGTAAAATACTGCTGCCAGTTTGGAGAGCGGTTTGGCAGTTCCTCAATGGGCTAAACATAGTGTTACCAGAATGACCCAGATATTTTACTTTCTAGCTGTCTACTTCAGAGAAATGAAAACAAATGTCCACACAAAAACTTATATGTTCACAGCAATGTTATTCATAATGGCCAAAAAGTGGAAAGAGATCAATGATTGTAACTAATAAATGGATAAGCAAAATATAGTTACTGGTACAATGGAAAACCAGCCATATAAAGGGATGAAGTACTAGTTCATGCATGACATGGATGAATTTTGAAGACATTATTCTAAGTGAATGAAGCCAGATACAAAAGGCCACTCATTTTATGATTCCATTTTTATTAAATGTACTGAATGGGCAAATCTATAGGAACAAAAAGTAGATTAGTGTCTGCCGGAGGCTGAGGAGTAGGAGAAATGGAGAGTGACTGCTAGTGGGTATGAGATTTCTTTTTGGGGTGATGAAAATACTCTGAAATTAGTGAGATTGAATGAACAACTTTGCGAATATTTTAAAAGCCATTGACTTGTACACTTCAAAAGGGTAAATCTCGTGGTATATCTCAAATGAAAGTAAAATGTTAGGCCAGAAATGAAAATATTAACCTGGTTAGGAAAATTAGAAAAGACTATCACTAGGGTGCATTCATAAGGGAGGTAGATCATGAGCGTTCTGCAAACAGGAGACATTTTCATAGGCTTGGAACAAGGGAACAAAGGCAGGTAAGCGTGAAGTATGAATCAGAAATTAATGCTTCTCTCTTTGGCTGCAAGGTGATATTGGGAATGAGATTAGAGTGGTTATTGGTGGCCAGGTGAGAGAGGAACAACATTGGATGTCTAAGTAGGTTGCAGGCCAACTGTGTATGACCCTGGCTTTAGAATAAAATTGTGGAGTACATAAAATATGCTCAATCATGGTCTCAAATTTTGCTTTCATTACTCTTCACTGTGTACGTCTAGTATTGTCTCACTATGAGTTTTCCAAGCCAGAGAGTAAAGGACCCAAAGTCAAAATTGCTCTCAAATCATAAAATGTAGACAGCCTCCTGGTTCTATATAATTATGAAGTTAGATCTATACTTCAAATTCCAAAACAGCTTTCCAGGGCAGAACTTAGGCATCTCCAATGATAAGTCTGAGCCATGTTCCCCAACACTAAAGGAAGCCTACAGTTGACAGCAAAGCACATGTCCCTAAAATGGACCCAAGTCAAATTAATGAGTGGTTTATAGTTTAGAGAACCAAAATATTCCCTTCCCCCATAACAAGAATTTATAGCTCCATTGGCTGCCTAGAAGGGTTCCCTAGAACCCATGAGAAGAGAGAGATAGTGGTAAGGAAAGATTTGTTTTTCTATCTGCACAAGATCTGAATTTGCGATATATCTTAATGTTCAGCTCTCAAGCTGGCAGGCATACCTGTAAAATAGCTATTACATTGAAAGAAACTCTGATGTCATTTGGCCTGTTCTGTTTTTAAGCAGAATGACACGTATGCAAACTTGATTGTCTAAATTTATCTGTCTTTTTTCATCTACTCTACATCTCTCTACCACCCCATCTTCAGGAAGTAGCTCTATGTTCTTTTACCAACGCATTCTGTCATCTTTTAAAACAGCCTCGGGAAGACTGAATTCATGGTGCTCATCTTTAGAGGGAGTAATATGGGGCCCACTTGGGTCTCATTCCTCTCTTCTTCCTTTATTGGGCCTGATAAAGGGAGCTAGGAGTCACTCCTTCCTCCATTTTTCATACTCTATCCCAAAATCACAACTCATCCTATGTGGGGCTCTCAGAACAAACAGTGGACATGGCATCCTCTGTCATTCTTATCATTGCTGGGGTTATGTGGGATAATCTGTACCAATGAGTCCATGTGCTTTTCAACTCATCTGTAAGCTTTTGACCTTATGGTGAAGTTATAATTTTGAAAATTCCTCTTTACCTTTTAAATGTTACCTCTCTTCTAAGATGACTCACTTTCCAAATTCTTTTATTTCTCCAGCTCCCTCTCTCATTCTGTCCATCTCAAACGACCATCTGGGAAAAAAAAAATAACATATGACAGATTGCAGAAATAACTCAGTGGTCTGAAGGCTGTGCTGATGGTTTGTGAGAATAACCCCATCCAACTAAAAACCTGTGCGTGGTGGTGACACTTTTTCTGGCATCTGCTTCTGCTTTGGTTTCATAGATTAAGGTTCTAATGAGCCTTTACTCAGGTCTATGATCTGTGCTTTGCCTCTTGGCTGCCACCTTGGGAGAGAAAGTAAGAGATGATGGATTCACAGAGAAATTCATGTTATATGGGCTCATTTATCAGCTTTCCACTAATGACTTAATATCTTAGCCCCATTGCAAATGCAACTTCCTCCTTAAAGTCATCCCTGATATTGCAACTTGGAATTAGATTTTTTTTTTATTTTCTCCTCTAAGTACTAATTGTACATCATCTGAACTTCTACAGGTATTTATAACTATAACAAAGGAAGAATGTAATTTGTGGGCATCTATTACATTTATAAGTTCCTGGAGGACAAGGTTAGCATCTAAATGAGATCTCTATCCCCATGGTGGTTAATACAGCATTTCGCACATCATAGTTAATAAGGCCATTTGTTGATGGATAGATGTTATAAGTTAAAGAAAAGGAGGAAGGAATCAGTTCATTGACAACTGATTCTATAGTAAAGGAATGAGGAATAGTAGGATAGAGTCAATCTTAAGAAAGAAAGGTCATTAGTGCTAAAGTCACATTTTAGGCCCAGAGGATCTTGGGTAGAGACCTGTGATACTAATGATTTAACTGAAGACAGGAGAAAGACAACTTTACCCAACCACCTGGAGAAGCCAGGAGCTTGGCTGGCCAGTCTTAGTTCTGAATCTGTAGGTTATAGCTACTAAGGCACAAACAAAAAGAGAAATATTTATCAGCCATTTATTATATACCAGACACTATGATTATTAACTAATGCCTGACCTCATTCATTCACTCTCTTATTTGTTTTCAGTAGAAAGAGTGTTACATTCTTATTCTAATCAATACTGGGACTATTTTTTCAAAATAGTTCTGCTCATCATCTGAAAACTTTTTAAATATAAAAAGTTAGTAATGCAAGAGGTTTATTGAGGTGGTAGGGTTTTTATACTGTGAAGGATAAAAAGTAGAAGAAATAAGAGTGGATAGATCTGATGAATCTTGGCCAACCTAACAAGGAAACATAGGGCAAAAAAGTGACCCACATTGGGCAGAAATGGCCAAATTATGATAGCCCCATCGTGCTCAGTCATTGGCTGTGGATGCTTAGAAGCAAAGTGGTCTCAGCTGGAAAGATGAAGCAGAGCCTGATAAGACTAATGTCTGGAGGGTATCAGCTAATTGCGTTTCTTGGAGTTGAACAGCAAGTTCTTTAAGAGTGATCCAGGTAGCATACCTCCAAAGCTGTCATACCTTACATGTGATCTTAATTGATGTAGACATTCCCAATGGCATCATGCTTGGCTGATCTTAGTGTAGGGCCTCACGGATTCGTAGAGCATCATACCTGGAAGTGACCCTGGAAACCATCCAGTCCAATCATTTATGAAACACATTCCAGGTAGTCCCAGTTTTCCCTGAAAGATGCCTCCTGGATCATTGTAGGAATTAGAAAACAAGAGACAATAGCCAGGACTCAGACTCCTGTAACCGTCCTTAGAAACATAGTGTCTTTATGTTCTGTGCTAGAGATGTGGGCTCCCATTCAATGTTCCATTTAAAAGGTAGCCTCTGCTACCAAAAAATGAAAAAGTATAAAAAATCATTGATGTTATCCAGCAGCTCACACCCTGTGTGGTAGGAAAATTCCAGGGGTTTATAACTTTTTAGAGCTAGTTTTACGGTAGGCACCAAGAACTACACATAACCCAAAGTCAGTCTTGTCCATACCATAGCCCCACGTTCGGCAATAGACATAGTAGAGGGAAACCTAGAGACTAATGGGGGAGAGTCAGGTTGAGAAAAGGGAAGAGAGTTCCTCAAAGTCACATGATAACTAGGGGCAGGAATAGGACCAATGGCCTGACTCCCAATGCAGTGTTCTTTTCACTCTGCCATTATGCCCCTATGATTGAGCTAGACACAGACAAAACTCAGAAAGTACAATAGATGCTACTGAGGGAGAAGGATTATCAAAGATCATTGGCCTCCATGTGAAAAAATTAAAGTAGATATGTTGTAGGGATATCTGCACTCCCATGTTCATTTCAACATTACTTACAAAGTCAAGATACGGAAGCCATCTAAGTGTCCATCAATGGATGAATGGATAAAGAAAATGAGAGATATATCTGTATCTCTCTCTCTCTCTCTCTCTCTCTCTCTCTCTATATATATATATATATATATATATAAATGGAATCATACACAGCTTTTAAAAAGAACAAAATTCTGTCATTCAAGATAACATGGGTGAAACTGGAGGATGTTATGTTAAGAGAAATAAGCCAGTGACAAAAAGGTAAATACTATATGATTTCACTTTATATGTGGAATCTAAAAAAGTTGATCACACAGAAGCAAAGAGTAGAAAGGTGGTTAACCAGAAACTGGTGGAGGAGAAAGAGGGATGGGAAAATGGAAGATGTTGATCAAAGGGTATTTCATTTAGACGAGAGGAATAACTTTTAGTGATCTATTGCACTGCACGGGGACCACAGTTAATAATAATGTATCATATATTTCAAAACTGCTAATAGTTTTTCATGTCCTCACCATAAAAAACTTGAGGTGATGGATTTGTTAATTAGCTTGATAGAATGTTTCATAGTGTATACAGAGATCAAAACATCACATACCCTATAAATATGCACAATTATTGGTCAATTAAAAATTAATAGAAAAGTTCTCATCCAAGCCCATGGAATAGAATGCTTTTTTTACACAAAACTTCGTGAGGAGCCACAATATAGTGAACAAATAAAAGCTGAGCTGCTCCGAGTGTGATTGAGGTTAGGGGTTACTTGGAATCAGAGGCATCCCACCCTGTTTAGACTTTCTCTCACTTCTCTTCCCACACTATATGGTCCTCCCTGAACCTCTAAGTGACATGACTTAATAAAGAGAAATGTACCCAGACTAAGAACAGCACAGCCTCTTGCAGTGTTATAAGTGGATTAGTCATAAAATAAGCTGACTCATCATTCCAGCTCACTCTGATAAGACGCTGCCTTTGCAGGCAACTGTATCCTTTAAAACCAGAAATTTTAGAAACAGAAAATTTGGGGCTTGGAATTTATTCTCTCTTGTGCCATAAGTTTGAGCCTGATGGCCGCTGATTAGAAAGTATCCATGGGGTTTAGGTCAAGCTTAGGAAATTTATTTCCGCACATAAACTAACATGGAGGAAGACCTGCTATCACTCTGGAGCAGTTGATGCTGCAAATCAGCCAACTGACAAAGCAATTTACATCTGTCGACGGCCCACTGCCTTCTTGGAGCAGGTAATGGGTTCTCGGCTCACTAAGGTGGCAAGAAATGCCACATTTCGGAATGAATTCAATTATCTGCTGAAATGTATATTACATTTTGACTCCCCCATCTCTACTGTGTGGAAAGAATTTAAATTCTCCTCTCTCTGTCTTATTAACAGAGTGGATTGGTGATCATTCCTGAGAATGATCCCCTTTTCAGAGGGTAGTATTACACAGCTCTGGAAATTACAAAAGCAGTTCATCAGGCCACAGTGAGGCCCTTCCCCCGGGCTTCCCACTGGCTGCTGTCCCCTCTGCCTGCCTGACCACTCCCACCTGCTCCAGAGGCTGAGCTGACTCAATCTCACCCATCTCACTGCTCCTGTTGGCTGCTCCAGAGACACACTCAGGGAAATCATATTTGGAGCTGCTCAGCCTCTTGAATCAGAAAATCTCATTAGATTTCCACGCCTTCCAAATACAATACTGCATGTGGTCGGTCAAACAAATCACTGGGCACTTTTAACCAGTCATTTCACGGAGAAGTTCCCAGTGCCCTGGGCTGCAGCAGCCTTCCAGGAAGGCTCTTGGAGAAGCAGCCAAGCCTGTCTGGGCCCGGGCTGAGCTGGATGTGTGTTTGAGGGCAAAGCAAGTACAATTTCAGGGCGCTTCACAGTTTACAAAGCACCTTCATGCTTGTGATTTTATTTGAGCTTCTAAATAAATTTATGAGGTAAGACTAAAAGGAGGTGTTCTTATATCTATTTTCTAGGTTTTTTTTTTTTTTTAAATTGAGTTCACATAGTGGCTGACCCAGTTCCATGCACTAATAGGCAAAGCTGAGACACAAAGCAGGGTTTTGTGATTCCAAGTCCTATGTTTTTAGCATTTTCCTGCACAACGCTAAACACCCACAATCATCAGCAACAACCCCAGACAGCATTTCATGAAGTCCTGTGTGCCAGGGGCTCTGCACAGTGCTTTTCCTGTGTTATCTTCACAGTCACCCTGTATAATAAGTACCAATATGTGCCTGTTAAGCACAGTAGAGCCCAGAATGACTGTAACTTGTCTAAGGTTACCTGTCTCCATGCCGCAGCACTCTTACTAAGATGCTAGCCGGTCTTCCCTTAGGTCACTGAAACTTCCTAAACCTCAGAGACATTGGCTTGATCCACACATGTAATTTCTCGGTTCTACCCTTAAACATTACATAACTTTGGGAGGGTCTCACAATCTCAGCAGCCCCTAAAGGGATACCTCCTTACAAGGCTGGGGAGGTGATAAAAGGTAACCATGGAAATGTGTTTATAATTCCACTTTAGGTAAACAGCAAATGTTAGTAATAAGACAGGAATCTTTCTACATTAAAAAAAGAATACTCTCCTTAACATCTTATCCCTTCCTTCATTTTTCCCTCATCCCTACAAACATCTACTTAGGTGATATTGCCACAAACACTGAGGGGCAGTTAGAACCTTAGAAATACTGTGTTTTGTGTGTCCCTTTGATTTTTGTGATACACAGCTGAACCCTACTATTGCTTGAGAAACTCCTTGCGTTCTAAAATGTTAGAGGATGAGGCAGGAGAACGGGCAAGGAGAAAGAGAAGCAATTTCAGAAGAGGATGAAGGGGAAATGTGAATGCTCAGTGTTCTCACCGCTGTCTGTTCTGGCATTTTGAGTGAGGCAAGGGTTCAGGGGGATGCTGGAGGAAAAGGTACTTCACAACTGTGGTGGATTGAACTGAGCGAGTCATGAGAACTGGAACCATCCGTCTCATCCAGTTTTTTTTAATTCCAGAAAGCAGAGCAGGAAGGAAGTTGGGAAAATGACTGTCGTGATTCATAACTCTTTTGTAATGAGACTTTTCTTTAAAGAGGTTAGAGTATAAACTTGAGGATGAGGCTTCCTGCCTCTGGGTGCCCTTCCTTTCCTTTCCCTTCCTTTCCTTTCCTTGTTAACTGTCCAAGTCTTCATGCCTCCTTCACAGTCTTCCAATGCCAAGAAAACCTCCCTAACTTTCTACCCATTCAGAAATCACGATAGCATTTATTGTCAGAACTCAACAAACAAGTATACTTACACTGTTTTCTAATTATTTAGTCTTGTAGTCTCAACTAAACCTCAGAATATTTGAGACCAATAATCATAGTGTCATCCTCTCCCTAATGTATCTTGTGCCATTTGCAACTTAGTGGGGCCTGGGCACACAAGTTATACAACTCTTGTGGTACCTTAGTACAGAGCCTATGCACGCAAATTCAAATATGGGCCAATGACTATTGGTGAGGGAAGAGAATTTGCAAGGTCACTATTAATAAACTAATAATGCTTAACCTTCTATTCTCAAAGCTAATGTCAAAAATAATTTCTAAGGCATGAGACTTCAGAACACTTGTACGTTTCAATGATATATGTGAATCACGTTTTATTTCCTATACGTGCATACTTCAGAGATATTGTGGGTTTGGTTCCAGACCATTGTAATAAAGTGAGTCACACACAATTTTTGGTTTCCCAGTGCATATAAAATTTATGTGATACTGTAGTCCATTAAGTATGCAATAGCATATTTTAAAAAGATGTACATACCTTAATTTAAAATATTTTATTGCTAAATAATGCTAATGACGTCTGAGCCATTTGTAAGTAGTAATCTTTTTGTTGGTGGAGGGTCTTGTTTCAATGTTGTTGGCTGCTGACTGAGGGTGGTGGTTGCTGAAGGTTGGCATGGCTGTGGCAATTTCTTAAAATAAGACAACAATGAAGTCTGCTGCATTGATGAATTCATCCTTTCACAAAAGATTTCTCTGTAGTATGCAATGCTGTTTGATAGCATTTCACCCACAGTAGAACTTCTTTCAAAATTGAAGTCAGTCTCGAGCCCTGCCACTGCTTTATCTACTCTGTTTATGGAATATTCTAAATCTTTTGTTGCCATTTCAACGATGTTCCACAGCATCTTCAGCAGGAGTAGGTTTCTTCTCAAGAAACCACTTTCTTTGCTCATCCATAAGAAGAAAGTTTTATCATGAGATTGCAGCAAACCAGTCACATCTTCGAGCTCCACTTCTAATTCTAGTTCTCTTTTTATTTCCACTCCATTTGCAGTTACTTCCTCCCCCTGCCAACTTTTTGTTGAAGTCTTAAACCCATGAGTCATCCATGAGAGTTGGAATCAACTTTTTCAAAACTCCTGTTAATGTCGATATTTTGAACTCTTTCCATGAATCACAAACGCTCATAATAGCATTTAGAATGGTGAATCTTCTCAGGAAGGGCTTTAATTTTCTTTGCCCAGGGCCATCAGAGAAATCAGAATATGGCAGGTATAGCCTTAGGAAATGTATTTTGTAAATAAGACTTGAAAGTCAAAATTACTCCTGGATCTATGGTCTGCAGAATGGATGTTGTGTTAGCAGGCATGAAAACAACATTAATCTCCTTGTACATCTCTATCAGAGGTCTTGGGTAACTAGGTGCATTGCCAAGGAGCAGTAATATTTTGAAAGGAATCCTATGAGCAGTAGGTCTCAATAGTGGGCTCAAAATATTTATTAAACCATGCTATAAACAGATGTGCTGTCATCCAGCCTTTGTTGTTCCATTTCTAGAGCATAGGCCCAAGTAGATTTAGCATCATTCTTAATGGCCCTAGGATTTTCAGAATGGCAAATGAGCATTGACTTCAGCTTAAAGTCACCACCTACATTAGCCCCTAACAAGAGAGTCAGCCTGTTCTTGGAAGCTTTGAAGCTAGGCATGAAATTCTTCTAACTATGAAAGTCCTAGATGGAATCTTCTTCCAATACAAGGCTGTTTTGTCTTCACTGAAAAAATCTGTGGAGTGTTGCCACCTTCATCAATTAGCTTAGCTAGATCTTCTGGATAATTTGCTGCAGCTTCTCCATCAGCACTTGCTGCTTTTCCTTGCACTTTTACGTTATAAAGATGGCTTCTTAAGCCTCATAAACCAACCTCTGCCAACTCCCAACTTCTGCAGCTTCCTCACCTCTCTCAACTCTTATAGAATTGAAGAGCGTTAGGGCCTTGCTCTGGATTAGGCTTTGGCTTAACAGAATATTGTGGCTGATTTAACTTATCCAGACCATTCAAACTTTCTCCACGTTAGCAATAAGGCTATTTCACTTTTTTATTTGTGCATTCACTGTAGTAGCGCTTTTAATTTCCTTCAAGGACTTTTTCTTTGCATTCACAACTTGGCTAATTGTTTGGTGTAAGGGGCCTAGCTTACAGCCTATGTCAACATTTGACATGCCTTCCTCACTAAGCTTATGATTTAAAGTGAGAGACGTGCAACTCTTCATTTAAACGCTCAGAGATCATTGTAGAGTTATTAATTGACCTAATTTCAATATTGTTGTGTTTTAAGGAATAGGGAGAGAGACGGGATGGTGGTTGGTGGGGAAGGCCAGTCAATGGAGTAGGCAGAATATATGAGACATTTATTTATCAGTTAAATTTGCCATCTTCTGTGGGCACAATTCATGTTGCCCCAAAACAATTACAATATCATCATTAGAGATCACTGATCATATATCACCACGTATAATCATAATGTAAAGGTTTTATTGCAAGAATTAGCAAAATGTGACACAGTGAACATGTACTGTTGGAAAAATGGCACCAATACACTTGCTCATTGAAGAGCTGCACAAACCTTCATTTTGAAAAAAAGGCATAATAAAGCAAAGTGCGATAAAATAAGGTATACCCGTACTTATATGGAGCCTGCCTGAGCAAATGTTCTGCCCTAGTCCAAATAGCTCCAATTAAAGCAGAAGTCCTTAATTAAACCGGAAAACAAGCTCAAAGTACATATTCTTGGATGTTAAATCAAGCAAAAGCAATATATCAAGGGTTAATTTGTGTCTACCACTGGAGGAGAGAAGGGTTATTGCTAGATTTAACAAGTATTTTAAATCTCTCAACTGCAGGGAACATTAAGAGAAATAGGACAATACATGAAATACTGGTTTTAAAAAATAGCACAAGACAAAATAAAAGGGCTAAACTTTAATACTTTGCTGTCGTTCAGAATAAAGTGTTGGGTGGCATAGCATGGAAGATCTGTTATAGAACTTGGAGGTGAGCTTACCCAGTCTCTTTTTGTAACAGATAAGAAAACTGAAGCTTGGAAATGTTAAGTTATGCACTCAGAGTCACACAGTTGAGTGGTCAAGAGACTTGGTTCCTGTTTCAATTCCATTTTCAATGAGATTATACACACTTTAGAAATATAAAGATGACAGATATTAATGTAAAATAGAATAGTCTAGCAAATTTTACAAAATTGTGTATTTATATTCATTCACTGTGTTTCTTCAAGGTAGGCATGAGGATTTGTCTTTTTAATTTTGAAAATTCTACTGCCCAGAATATTAAAGCACTATAGTAAATTGAGCAGTGAAAAGCTAAAGAAGGCCTCATCCTTATTCATCAGATGTAAAGGCAATGATTTGACTATCGCTGTCATTAACTGGCTAATAACTATTTATGACCCCAGGATGCAGTTTCTACTGAGTTAATGGGCTCCGTAGTAAAGCTATGATTTTATTTCAGCTGTTATAGCTCTTGGTTTCAGTTGCTTGCATTAAAGGATGAGCAGGTTCTGCTGATTATCCGTATAATAAGAGATCATGTTCCAAGGGCCTTCAGAAAAACTCTCATCAAACAAAATTGGAGTTGTGCCTGAGAAGGAAGCCTTGCAGAATAACATGTTGATTGCCCCAAATAACCCTCACAAATCACACTTAAGGGAAATTGATCATACATTTTCTCAGCCACATTTTTAAGCAATTGTGAATCACTAAGTGCTGGGGAATTGTATCTGCTGACACTTTTGAACCAAGATTTTTCCAAGTTGCTTTCACTTAACCTTAGAGATTGTACCTTCCCCTTGCAGGTACAGCTTTATGGAAAATACAGTCCAGTCTGGCTCAGAGTGCAGGCGCTGTTTCGGAATGCTTGGCCAGATGGGCTCAGAGAAAGAATAAGGCTACATAATGCCTCATCTGGTATCCTGACCATCCTCCACTTTTTCCTCCTCCTCCTTTTTTTCCCCCAGACTGTATTCCTTTATTTAACCTGTATTTAATGAACATATATGATGTACTTGGGCTACGGAAGATGTGAAGAAAGTTGAAGATCTGTTCACTCCAACCCTGCCATTTAGTTTACAAGATGAAATATACACATAATCAATTTTTCTGGAATCTACACACTTCCTACTACCTCCACCGTATCTCTCCTATTGAAATGGCCACTTGTGCCTGGACTACTGCAATGGCCCTAACTGACATCCCTTTGGCCCTTTTTGCTGAAACGTCAATCATTGCAGTTCTTTCCTGAAAATCCTCTAATGGATTTGTATCTCGTTCAAAGTAAAAGCCAAAGCCTTCCTGGTGGCTTATAGGCCCTCTGTGACCTGGCCCCATTTTTGGTCTGTCATGATTTCCTGCTGCCTGTCGTCTTTCCTCACTCTGATCTGGCTCTGCTACCCCTTTGCTCTTCCTCAAACACAATAATCATTCAAGCACCTTATGGCTTTTGCCCTTTCTGTCCCCCCTGCCTGGGATGTTTTTTCCCCTAGCATTCATACGGGGTTTGCCTTCATTTTTATTTAGGTTTCTTGTCAAATGTGAACTTACCAGTGAGGACTTTTCTGACCAACCTATCTAAAATACACTATCACACCCTGCGTTCTCTCTCTTCTTAGCATTTAAAAGCACCCGATTGATTTATTTTTGTCTCTCCAATTATGTAAGTCTGATGAGAGCAGAGACCTTGCCTAATTTCCTGGTATGCCCATAAAACCTAGAACCCTGACTGGCACATCGTAGACTATTAATGCATTGATTGAACTGGAAAACCTAAATGCCTCAATGACAAATGATGGAGTAAATGTAAATGAATAGTCTGCCCAGATGAGCTTCCCAGTGTGTAGTCTTATCTGTTTATCCTGGCCTTGAAAAGTTATTCCATTAGGAATATTTTCAAATTCAATGAAGAAAATACTAAATCAGTAGTTTAAAGACAGTCAATTAGATCACACAACACTGCCTGGATGGAAGCAGCTTTGACCCAGTTAGTGCTTAAAAATGTACCAAAAAACAGAACCTCTTTCTGTGGTTATTCTGATGGTTAACGGAAGAATCAACTCACAAAAGGCAGATTAATTAGAGAAAAGACACATATTTATTTAAGATGCATACTAAGCCTTCAGAATGAAGACCCAACCTCCCAATGGGTTGTAGAAGCTTATATACCATTTTAAGGTTACAGGAAGAACGGGGGCTTGAATCCTGGCAAAATAGGTTATGGGAAGCGGAGAGAGGAGCAATTCTGTTGAGGGGCAATAAATGATTACTAGGGAGAATGCAGTGGGCTTGCAGAGTGGACAATGGTCTGTGACAAAAGTCTGTTCAGGTTTGTGGACAGACTTTAGTCTTCCTTCCTACAATATGGGTTTAATTAGAGAAAACTCAGGGAAGGGACCAGAAGTCATTCTTTTCTTCTATAGTAGCTCTGGACTTAAGGGAACTTCAGAGAAAGGCTTTGTTTTGGGACAGCCTTGAGGGTAGTGGGGAGGTCAGAGGGACCTTGGGGCTTCTTCAGTTGATCATGTCAAAACATCATATTTTAGGGTATCAGTTTCTGAGCTCCAACAACTCTCACTGTCCTTAGCATGTTGGCTTATAGCCTCATGGTCCTAAGACAGTGGCTGTACAACCAGGCAGCATATAAATATTCAAGGCATGGAAAGTAGAAGTGGTAATAATAGTGACATTTAACCCATTTTTTAGAAAATAAGAACTTTCCCAGATGGCTTTTCCTAAGAAACTTTTCGTTATAACTGTGCAACTTACTCATTCCTCAAGGCAAGTGGAATTTTTTCATTTTTCCAGCCTCTAGAGACAAGATGGGAAAAGAAAGAGGTTACGAATGGGTTTTTATTTAAGGTACATACATAGCCAATGCCTGCTGTCAGTCACCTAAGGCCTTCCATGATATGGCCCCCACCCTATTTACCACCACTCTGCTACACATAGTCCCTGTTCCAGTCAAACTCTACTGTTCCCCAGACAAAACATTTTAATAGAAAAAGTTGAGAAGATAGTACAGTGAGGTTCCATATACCACACATGTAGTTTTCTTATTACTAAACATCTTTCATCAGTGTGGTACAACTAATGAATCAATATTGATACATGTTTTTATTTCAGCATAATACGGGGTACAAATGTTTAGGTTACATAGAGTGCCTTTGCCCCACTTGAGTCAGAGCTTCAAACCTGTCCATCCCCTAGATGATGCGCACCACATCTATTAGCTGTGAATATACCCATCTCCTCCGCCCCCCTCCTACCTGCCTGACACACGAATGTTTTTATTTATGTATTTTTTTGAGGCAGAATCTTGCTCTGTTGCCTGGGCTAGAGTGCCATGGCATCAGCCCAGCTCATAGCAACCTCAAACTCCCGGGCTCAAGCAATCCTTCTGTCTCAGCCTCCTAAGTAGCTGGGACTACAGGCAGGCACCACCATGCCCGGCTAATTTTTAGTAAAGACAGGGTCTCACTCTGGCTGGTCTTGAACTCCTGAGCTCAAATGATCCTCCCTCCTGGGGCCTCCCAGAATCACAGGCATGAGCCACCGTGCCTGGCCCAGTGAATGTTACTACTCTATGTACACATAAGTGTTGATCGGTGAATACGAATTTGCTGGTGACTACATGTGGTGCTTGTTTTTCCATTCTTGTGATACTTCACTTAGTAGAATGGGTTCCAGCTCTATCCAGAATAATACAAGAGGTGCTAGATCACTATTGATTCTTGCAGCTCAGTAGAACTCTATGGTATAAATATACCACATTGTATTGATCCACTCATGTATTGATGGGCACTTGGGTTGTTTCCACATCTTTGCAATTGTGCTGCTAAAAACGTTCAAGTGAAGATATCTTTTATAGAGCATGTCTTTTTTTCCTTTGGGTAGTAATGGGATTGCTGGATCAAATGGTGGTTCTACTCGCAGCTCTTCAAGGTATCTCCATATTACTTTCACAGAGGTTGTACTAGTTTGCAATCCAACCAGCAGTGTATGAGTGTTCCTATCTCTCTGCATCCATGCTGACATTTATTGTTTTGGGACTTTTTGATAAAGGTCATTCTCACTGCAGTTAAGTGATACTGCATTGTGGTTTTGATTTGCATTTCCCTGATGATTAGAGGTGTTGAGCAATTTTTCATATTTTTTTTGGCCATTAGTCTGTCTTTTGCAAAGTTTCTGTTCATGTCCTTTGCCCACGTTTTAATGGAGGAGTTTGATTTTTTTCTTGCTGATTTTCCTGAGTTCTATACAGATTATAGTTATCAGCTGTGTAGCATGCAAATATTTCCTCATTCTGTAGGTTGTCTGCTCTCATGATGGTTTTCTTGGCTGCACAGAGCTTTTTAATTTGATTAGGTCCCATTTATTTATTTTTGTTGATTGCCTTTGGAGTTGTCTTCTTTGCCTAGCCAAATGTCTATTAGAGTTTTTCCAACATTTTCTTCTAGAATTTTTATAGTTTCTTGCCTTAAGTGCGTTATCCACCATGAGTTGATTTTTCTGAGAGGTGTAGCTCCTGTTTCAGTCTTCTGTGTGTCGCTATCCAATTTTCCCAGCACCATTTATTGAATAAGGCTTCTTTTCCCCAGTGTATGTTTTTGTCTGCTTTGTCAAAGATTAGATGGCTGTGTGAGGATGGTTTCATATATTGGTTTATGTCCCTTCTCTTGTGCCACTATGATGCTGTTTTAGTTACTATACCCAGACTTCAAGCTATACTACAAGGCTAAATTGATGCTTCCCAATTTGTTCTTTTTGCTTCTGATTGCTTTTGCTATACAGGGTCTTCTCTGGTTCCATATGAAATATAGAATTATTTTTTCTAGATCTGTGAAAAATGATGTTGGCATTTAAATAGTGATTGCATTGAATCTGTAGATCACTTTGAGTAGTATAGACATTTTAACAATGTTGATTCTGCTGACCCAGGAACATGCTATGGTTTTCTACCTGTTTACCCCCTCTGCTATTACCTTCCTCAGTGTTTCATAGTTTTCCCCTGTAGAAGTCTTTCACCTCCTTAGTGAAATATATCCCTTTGTAGCTATTGTGAAGGGTATTGAGTCTTTAATTTGATTCTCTGTTGTTGGCGTGTAGGAATGCTACTGATTTCTATCAATTCCAGTAGTCTCATGGCAGGATCTTTGGGGTTTTCTAGATATAAGACAATATCATCAGCAAAGAGTGATAGTTTGACTTCTTCTGTCCTCACTTGGATGCCCTTGATTTCCCTGATTGCTCTGGCTAGGAATACATTCTTAAAATTCATACTGTATTCAGATTTCTTTACTCAATGACTTTCTTTTAAATTTTTTTATTGACATATTAGTTGTATAGGGGTAGATGTAATATTTTGATATATGGGATACCAAAATCAGGGTAAATAGGACAGCTGTCACCTTAAATATTTACCTTTGTGTTGAAAACATTGTAATTCTTGTCTTCTAGCTAGCTATTTTGAAATATACAATAGTGTTACTATAATTTCTATACTGTATTATTGAATACTAGAACTTATTACTTCTGTAAGTGTATTTTTGTACTCCTTAACCAACTCCTTTTCATTCCCTCTCCCCAGTCTCTGATAACCACCATTCTACTGTGTAGGATCTCTGAAATCCATGTTTTTTGGGAACACGTCTTTCTGTGCCTGACTGACTTTACTTAATGACCTCCAGTTCTATCCCTATTGCTCCAAAATGACAGGATTTTATACTTTTTTATGGCTGAGTAATATCCCACTGTATATACAGTGCATTTTCTTTATCTACTCATCTGTTGATAGACACTTTTGGTGATTCTGTATTTTGGTGATTGTGAATGGTGCTGTAATACACATAAGAGTGTAGATATCTCTCTGATATATATACTGATTTCCTTTATTTTGAATATATACCTAGCAGTGGATTGGTGGATCCTATGGTAGTTTTATTTTTAGGATCCCATTCAGAATACCTGTCTCCTTTTAACTGTGACAGTTTTTCAGTCTTTCCTTATTTTTGATGACCTTGACAGTTGTACTGGTCAGGTTTTGTAGAATGCTTCTCTATTGAAATTTGGTTTAAGACTGGGCTTAAAGGATGACCACAGAGGTAAAGTGCCATTTGAATCCTATCAACATGAGGTGTTGGTCAGTTCTCTCTACTGTAAAGTTATGCCTTTCACCCTTTCTTTACCATGTTCTTTGCAAGGAAATCACTGTGTGCAGCACACACTTAAGAAGTGGAGTATTTATATAGTACATAGACTATTTGGAATTCTTCTGCATGGGAGATTTGTCTCTTATGTATTCAATCATTTACTTATATAAGTATGGACCCATCAATTTTCACTTTATTTTTACAATCTAGTACTCTATGGATGTCCTTATTTATTTACCTATTGAAGGGCATCTTTGTTGCTTCCATTGAGTGGCAATTATGAATAAAGCTGCCCTCCACATCCACATGCAGGTATAAGTTTTCACATCTTTGGAAATTAGCTTTGGGCAAAATGTCTTCCACAGTGACTGCCATTTTGCATGCACACCAGCAATGAACAAGAGTTTGTTATTTCAAATCCTCGCCAGTATGTGGTATTGTCATTTTTGATCATTCTCTTACAGGTAGGAGTATCTCATTGTTTTAATCTTCACATTTTTATGCCCTTCCTTAGAAAAATTCTGCCTTACCATGTCATATACTGATACCCTTAAAGGCCAATTTCAATGCCATTTGTTTCATAAAGTATCTCTCACGACAAACCCCTTCCTAACAAAATTAACTTCCTTCCATCATTTTCTCATTAAATTTGTAACATTCTCTATTACTAAAATAAACTTTTAGTATTTTAAAGTGACTATGAGATCTTCAAGATACCACAATATCATTTTTCACTCAAATGTTAGTATTCCAGAATTATCAGCACTTTAGATGCTTACTGATAGCTGCCAGTTAAGAGGAAGCAATACAGCCACCTTGAGGTAATGGGAAGGCAGCCTGGTTCCCTCACCAAGGATACAATTCATTCCAACATACTAGTCTTACCCTATAGGGGATTTAATCATCTTCTCAATGTCTGTCCTGCCGTGGGCTGTCGGAGTAACTGAATTGTTGACATCAAGAGTCTACAGGACATTTCCCATGGCATACTATTTTTTTTTTTTTAACTATAGTGATTTCTCCTTATTACCAAAGATAATAACAAAACAGAGCATAAATTTAGGCACTTTGGGAAAGACATGTTGCCTTTGCCCCCGTAAAGGCTGTGGCATGGGTGATGGAGTCAAAGTGATCAGCTCGCTCATTGCCATGGCAATGTAGCCACTCTTACTGCAATCAGCAGATCCCCAGCTCTGCCCCTGCAGACTAAAGCCATCCACCTATTTTTTCTCACCGTGTTTCCTACCTGGCATGAGGCCTTTTATTCAATGCAAGGCAGGGTTGGGAAATTTTGTCTCTGCTAGTGGGCTCATCACATGTTAGAGTACAGGATGGTTGGGGGAAGGGAGGCTGATAACCTCAGAGATCCTATTACCTTTCTTGAGAAATGCCTTGCTTTTTTAAGAAAATCCTCCTCAGTCCCAAGAGTGTTACCCAAAGACAAACACAGGTGACTCCACAGGCCTGGGACCTTGAATCAATAGCATCTCTGTTCCTGGAGGTCCCTGATGCTTTGCCATGTTCAGGACTGATCCTGGTGAAGGGTGGGGAAATAAACTTAGGAGGCATTTGATGGGGGGGTGGTGGTAAGTAATTTCCTAGCAATCAAAGAGATAGCATTTTCTTTTCCTGTTCAATAGTGTTTTTGAGTACCAACTCCATGGCAGACATTGGGGATACATCATAAATCAAGACTGCTTTATCCCTTAAGTAGATATTTAAATTCTAGTTGTTAACTATTTTTCTAGGTTACATTATTATAGTTAGAAGGTATCTACTGTAATTTATATGTTTTCTGACCATTAACACTATTATCAACAATTCCAATCTCTACATGTTTATAGTACTTTACAGCTGTCATGAAATTTGTAATTTCTTAAGACAACCCCCTGAAGTAGGTCAGGCTGGAGTTATCATCTCTGTTTTGCAGGTGAGGAAACTGAGGCTTAGGGAAAGTACCTGACTTGCCTGTCTGTCAAGGTGTGGTCTGAGGACCACTTGCACTAGAATTTTGGGGACAACTCAAGTTCTACTGGATCACAATGTATAGAAGTGGAATCAGGAACTTTCACTTTTCAGTGGTTCTAACTCCACTGCCATACAGGTCGGTTCATTTAGGATTTTAACTCAGGTCTTCTGAGCCTTTTACACTTCCTACCACATCATGGAGACAGCATGACCCAGGAGAATTGCTGCCTCTTGGTTGAGACTTGATGTATATTCCTCACTACTTTCCTAGGTAAAGGCTCCTGTAGCAAGCAGGCTCTCAGAGCACAGAACTGCCATGAAGAGCTTGGTTTACCAGGAGCCTCCTGTCTTTTTGCTGGTGGCAGCATTTTGTCCGTGGTGTTTTCTATTTTGATGGCTCATCAGCAGAGACCCAGAGGTGGCAGGAACCTCACTGTGCAATTAAGCATCACCAGCTGAAATAAGTGAGCTTTAACAAGCAGATTAACCATCCTTCAAAAGTCAGAAATTGCTGAGATTTTGAGTACCGTGTCTAAATGGAGTGGGATAGATGTACAGACAGACCCTGGGTCCCTAACTAACTGTTTTAGCTTTACCAGGGGTTTATCAGGATCTAACCCTATTTCCCTTCATAAATTATCATGTATTCTACAAAAGTAAGGACTCATCATTGATTTATTAAACATCCACTATGGCTATTAGCATCAAGATTATAGCTACAAAGCACAGACAAAATCCCTGTATGAATTAAAGCACCAAAAATTAGCAGAGAAGTTGTTTAAAGTGCTAGCTGCCCATTCTCCTCACATGGCACCCTGAAATAAAATGCAACTCTTGGCTCCAGGGTCTGTCTTTATGACACCAGATTGTCTACATGAAGTTTCATTAGAAAGTTGAGAGTCAAAGAGGGGAGAGAGCATCAGAAGTTGCAGGTAGATGGTTACCTACAGATGGAAAGAACATTGTGAAACTCTGACAAAAGACATTCAGAGTGAAGGAGAGGTGATGTGTAATGAGGAAAAAAAGCTATGATTGCTGCCCTCCTAGAACTTGCTCTTTGGCGTATGACGAAGTGAAAGGTGACAGAATCCAGAGTGAGGAAAAGTCTAGAGGGGTTCCCATAAACTCGCTTGGGTACCCGGATGGAGTTTCTATTTTAACTGAGGTAAAGAAATCTATAGAAGAAAACCAGATTTTTAAATGTGAGAAAAGTTCAATTTGGGGTATCTAAGCTGCAATGCAAGACGTGGGCTATAGAATTTCAAAGTTTTAGAGGTCCAAATCAGAGGTGTTTAAGACAGCATATGAATGAGTAAAGTCCAAGTAACACTGTTATTTATAGCTGAATGGCAGCCTCTGTTCTATATTCTCCATGCCCATTCTGTAGAGTAGATACTCTTATGATTCCCATGTCAAAGATGAGGACACTGAGGCACAGAAAGTTTGAGCACCTTGTCCAGGGCTCCACAGGCAGTAAATGGTGGAGACAGCATTCCAGCCCTGATTGTCTGGGTCTATGGCCTGTGCTTTCAAAATGATGTTCTTCTGCCTGGTCATCCACCATCAATCAGATCTCCCCTCATCACACCTGTTCACTCTCTGTCTCACTCATGTCTTGATTAGAGATCTTGCTTTATTGGTCTTTACCTGTAAATGATGAATTAAAGACACTGGGGCATAGAGTGGTCAAATAACTTCCATACAGTCACATACTTGGGGAGTTCATGAGCTAGTATTTGAACTCAGCTTGAGCTATTTCCAGGACCCATTATACGAAACCCTATTTTGGGATGCATAAGGGTGGGTGTTGGTCTGGGAAGCAGGTACAGTGCATTCTAGTCTAAGAATTTCCATTAATTGTGTTGAATAAATGTCACCTAACTCTTGTGATCTTTAAGTGAAAGCATTTAGATTAGACAACCCATCAAGCTCTAGGACTTTTATAATTGTAGAAAGAAAATGATTGGACCTCTTCAGGAGGCACCCAAAACTAGCTTTTAAATGCCAAATTAGTAGAGACTGTGATATCCCATTTGACCCTCTCCACCAGTCTCTGAGGTGGCACTATCATTAATTACACATCCCTGTCTCCATCATTTTACAGAAGAGGGAATTTAACTTTCAGTAAGTTAAATCTCTCAAGGACACACACAACTAGTAAAGGACGGCCATTTCAAATCCGGGTTTGACTCATGCCCAAACTTAAACACTGTTGTTTATTTCTCTTTGATTTACTGTAGAAATGCCATTAAAATTAACATTTGATCAACAGAAAATTGGAGCAGGTAATTTACCCCAGCAAGGTGTGAAAGAACAGTGAAGGAGGTGTGTACTACAATGAAAGCATCTCGTTCTTCCTGAGAACAGGTTTATTCACATCTCCTCATTGTGCTCGAAGTCCTCCAGCTTCCCCCTCATGATGCTGAAAAATTCTGCAGTGGGTTCTACTACGTTGAGCATGTGTTAGGTCAACTGACCATCCCGATGCCCACATGACAGTAGAAATGAAAACAGGTGCTAGGAAATAAGTGATATGGTGATGGTAGAAGTATGTAAGTTTACACAGGTATATCTGTGAATATTGACCCATAGCAAGGTCTTCTCCCCAGTCCTTCAACTAGACTTCTTATGTTTTAAAATGATCTTACATATTTTCTGGAGTTTAGCATATGTCTGGTAAAATCTTTAGCTGAACAATAAACAAAGGCTGGAAAAAGAGGAAGCAAGCTAGGATTGGCACTGCAGGTGACATAAGTGATGGCTTAATTATACAGCTTTAATTGCTTCAATTAGTGAGTCATTTGGTCCCTTGGGTACTTTAGCAATGCAAATGACCATTAAAGTCCAGAGATGGCCATCCATAGCTTAATATAAATTAGTTGATGCAGTTTCTCCCTCACTTTTAGACCAGTTCCTGAATTAGAAGAGTCTGAAAAAAGAAAACAAATCTCCAGATGCAATCTCTTAACATTAGTGTTAAGTCATTGACATTAGGAGAAAGGAGTGATTTGATCAGGAATTCACAGGTGGTTTTTATAAACACCCTTCTAACCCAAATATGAAAACTGCTGGTGCAGTAACCTTTTCATCAATACCATGCTGCCCTCGATGTTAGAATACATGATGATTGTGTTGTAAAATAATGTTATTGGCACAGCATACTGTATAGTTAAGAGTGAGATGGAGACAAAAACAGTGGACTCCTCTACTCACTAGTCTTTGGAACCTGGAAATGATTATCTTCTCTAAGCCTCAGTTTATTACGAAAATTAAATATCATAATTCTGCATGTAATGCACTTAGACCGGTGCCTTGGAATTAGTTAATTAAGTCTTGGAAATGGTTTATTACAATATAGGTAGATTATGATCCTGGATAGGGAGTTTGGTCAAAATGACATCTAACCTTCTTTCTGGGTCATATAAAATGCCACTATTAGACACCACACTAGTAAACAGAACAATACACATCTTGTGAAAATCTCCTTTCTCAGCATCTCCCTAAGTGAACCAGGCACAAAATACCTTGTGCAATTGGTAATTCCTTGAGATAGATGTCCAAGTTTATCAGGGAAAGGCTCATTTTAAATCCCAGAACTATCAGGTTCTTTTTAAAGATCTTGAGGAAATTAGAGATCAGTGAGAATTTTTCAAATAAGAAACTGGAATATCTTTAAAAATGTTGGAGGGGCATTATCGGAGAAAAGGAAAAAATAGCAACCTGAAAACTCAGTTCTCCCAGGAGACTTATAATACAAATGTCAGTGAAAATTAGTTGCTTTTAGAGGCCTTAGTAATAAGAAATACATAAAATTACTCAAAAAAAAATGCTTCTAGTTGTTTCATTTGTGAAGACTGGACCCAGTTGCCACAGAGAAGCTGTACTCAGATATAATTCATTATATTAATTATAAAAACTAAACATGTATTTGTAAATTCATCAGAGAGCTGAGATTACAGAGCAACCAATTGGTCTGAAATCTAAAAAAAAGATGTGCACCTCAGAGATGGGGGCACAGAATAGGAAAAAGTCAAAACCACCCTGTATAAGCAAGTAAGAAGATTTTGGCTACAATTTCCAGCAAATTGCTAAAGTTACATGGATGAGCATGAGCTTTAGAAGTCCCTAGAAATGCAGACACAGGGGACTTTGCACCCAATCATGGGCTTTCTTTCATGGACTTTTATAATCACCAGGGGAATGACAGCAAAACTGATTACCACCAGGATATAAAGGAAGACCCATTGTAGCTGGGGGAAGGGTAAATACAAAACATTCAAAATCCAGGAAAAAAATAATCCTGGGCCCAGACTCAGAGAAGCTCCTACTATAGAGGAAGTGGCAGGTTCCTTCAGAGAGGCACCCTGCCAACACCCAGGCACATAACGCCGGGCTCATGAAATGGGGAACTCTCTGAATCCCACCACCATGGTGTAAAACAGTTTACTAACAAATTATATCAGTGTTCTTCTAGCATAAGGGCAAAAACCTAGAAAGAAAGACACTTCTGTGAAGTATAAATTCACAGGGAAAGCCTAAAGCTGAGGCTGGGACAGGAATATTTAGAAAAATCTTGTGGCCACTCAAACCCCACACTAAACATAAGGTAAAGCTAGAAAAATTTGAAACAGGTGATGTACATCAAAACCCAAATACAGCACGACTCCTGACAAGAATGACTCAACATAATTGATCTACCAAAAAAAGAGACATGCTTAGTTCCAGGCATACATAATAGTTGCTGCAGTTTCTTATGTTCTGCAAATGATTTCCAAGAGTCAAGAAAGAGGGAAGGAAGGAAAGAACAAAAGAAATCCATTGTCAAAATAATCAATAAAACCAGGATGATGTAAAAATCAAATATTGGAACTGTTAAGTATTTCATTGAAAAAGTTGGACAAAAACAGGAACACACGAAGAATTTCAGCAAAAAGATGAGGACCATAGGAAAGGATTGACTGAAAATGCTACAGATAATAAATACAGTAACAGAGATGAAAATTCCTTCAAGCTGACTCATGCAGCTGAGGAAACAGTTGGTGAACTTGAATGAGTGAATAAAAAATTACCTGAAGAGAAGTACTGAATGCCCAACAGCTGTAGAACAATACAAAATTGTCTACCTTACATGTAATCAGAAGTCCAGAAGAACAAAAATGGGCTAAATATTTAGAGATATAATGGCCAAAATTTTTAAAAAATATTTAAAGAGCTCAAACTATAGATTGAAGAGCTTAGATAACACCAAACACAACACATACCCTGACACATCATATTCGAATTGCTATAAAGAGAAAATTTTGAAGCAGATGGAAAAAAAATAAGCCACCCTGTACAACAAATATAAGAATTAGAACATACTTCTCATGAAATGTAGTGGTGATTGCCAGCATGTTCTGTGTGGTTACTATGTCCTAGGGTAATGTTTTTACATGATTAAACATAACTGACAATATTATTAGAGGAGTGGTTCTTCACTGGTAAATAGAGAATCCAGACAGCTCCCTAGAGCTCATGACATGGAATCTGATTTTTGTGTGGGGCCCTACTGCAGAAACTAGAGCAAGTATGGGCCTAGGTGACAAATAAACTGCCCCTACTTTTTAACCTCCCTCAAATTATTAAAAATAAAACTCTCTTCTTATGTACATGTAGCCATGGTCACTAGGTGAGACAATCACTATTTCTCATGATTTTTAAGGCAATATGCATTGAGTGCACAAAGACCTAGACTTCAAATTTTCAACTCTCTGCTTTGCTGGGCTTATACAAGAGCCCTGTTCCTCAGGGTGTCATTGCCTTCCTCTTGACAAAAAAGTCAATAAGAAAAAGACTTATACTATTTCAGGATGTATACTACTTTATAAACATTTCTCATCCAAGTATCATGCATTCCTACAAAGTTGGCATTTCTATTATCAAGGTTAAGGAAACTGAGGCTAAGTTAAATGAATTTCTCAAAGGTACAGATAGGTTTTTACAATCCCTGTTGGAATGCTATAGACTGAGTCTGAAGCCTATGCATTTAACCACACCAACGTGCCCAATATTGAACCTTATAGAAGTATGTGGTATACTCGTACTCACCCCGTTTTCCTGAGATATTACATATTAGCCCATGCTAAGAGTCTGATGATGCTTAGAGGCCTGAATCTAGTTCAAATAACTCTGAAGGAGGTGGATATGTATGTAGACCCCCATCGGAATGATTGGGGTTTGTAGTCTCTCATCAGGAGATACACTATGTCTAATCAAAATTTTGCAATCTCTAATGAATTAATGTATTCTGTTATTAAGCAAGTCCATTTTTGAGAATTAATGAGATATTTCCCCTTCATGTACTATTTTGTTACTAATGGCAGAGTCCAAATAGGAAAGGCAATAAAATGCTTCTTTCTCCTGTAGATCCATCTTTAAAGCACATTGCACCATTATAAAGTTGTGCATTAAACATATTTAAAGCGTACATAAAATGTCTAATTTCCTAGGAAACATAATTTTCCAATTTCCATACATGAAAAAGCTAACTCTGATGATGACATCACTTTAGATAATTCTTTGATGCCAAGAGTAGGTGTGAGTGGATGTCTTATGCATTATAGGATATTTAGCTGCTCTATGCCAGGCCTCTATTGCCTAGATACTTCCAAATCACCTCAATTAAGAACTGCTTACCTATAAATCAATGCCATTTCATTAATAATTCAAGAATTTTTTTTTTAGAAATTAACAGGATGATTCCAAAATGTATATGGATAAGCAGAGGACCTAGACTCTCCAAAGCACTCTTGAAAAAGACAGACTGCCTTTCTGTAACATTTACTAACTTGGTGTGGTACTACAATAAGTATTGACACCTGGATCAAGGGAACAATAGCTCAGAAATCAACTCAAAGTATTGTAAGGGGGAAAGGAATGTCTTTTCAACTATTTTTTCTTGTCAAACTTGACTTCACCTCACAGCATGCATGAAATTTAATGTGAGACATATTATAGACTTTTTCAAAACAACAACAAAAAAATTTTTCATTACTTGAGAATAGGCTAAAGTTTCATAAATAGGAATAATACCTATAAAAGTAAAAATACAATGAGTATCTTCAAAATTTAATACACTTTTCATCAAAAGACACTATTAAGAAAATGACTTGCTATGCCACAGATTCCAAGAAAGTATTTACAAAACATATCTAACAATGGACTAGAATCCAGAATATATAAAGAATTCTTAAAAATAATGTGAACCAACAAGAATACCTAACTTTTTTTATGGATGGAAAAACAACCACATATACTCATCATTAAGTACACATATAGAAATAACATTCATCAGAAATCAAGCCAATGGGGGGGGAAAGGATGGATAAATTCACACCTTACAATGCACATTATCTGGGTGATGGGCACTCTTTTAACTTTGACTCAAATAGTACAAAATCAATTTATGTAACTGCTTATGCCCTTGTAATATTCTGAAATAAAAGAATATGGAGAATAAAGTTGTACAACCACTTTGGGAATGGTTCTGTTTTTTTCTTATGCAACTAACCATTTACAGTACAACCAAAAAGGATGAACAACCCAGGTGTCCAGCAAGAGAAGAATAAAATGACGTACCATTCAGCAATGACAAGGAAGACATCTACATGAAAATGCTACTGTGATTGAAAGAAGGCTTATGTAAAAGAATATATGTACAGTATGATTCTCTATAAATGATATTCTAGAATAGTGAAAACTAATCTAGGGAGGATTGATGGAGATTAGAAATAGATATGAGAGAAGTTTTTGGGTGATGATAATGTTCTATAGCTTGGTAATTTAGTTATAGAGATTTATTCATTTGTCAAAATTCAACAAATGTATCTAAATTTTAGTGAACTCTAGTAAATGATATGCATGCTGAGGTATTGAGGACAAAGTGTTTCATTAGTAATGAATCAAATGTAAGATGTTTTGATGGGTAAGTATGATAGAATTTAATGTAGCAGGTATAATTTTTTTCAACTCCTCTAAACTTTAACTTCATAAAATGGGAAAAATGGGTTGTGTATAAAATATATTCAAGGAAAGAAAATGTGACCCTCAAATTTAATTTTTAGCCCCTCAGAGCTTAAAGTATAAAGGTAAAGACAAATCGTTTTCCACTAA
>CAUYRB010000370.1:0-144157 GCA_963574695.1 Propithecus perrieri
ATGAACTTTTTAATAATTGATGTTGGGATAACTGGATAGCTATTTGCACAAGGACAAAATGAATCTATTTCTCACAGCATACATAAAAATAAGCTTCAAATGGATAAGAGATATACACATAAAAGTTAAATTATATAGGTATTAAATATATTTTAGTGAGTTAATTATTCTTTCACCTGCTTTTAAGGAAAGGCTTTATAACTATAATTCCCAATAAAGATGCAAAAAAAATTGACAAATTTGTCTGCATTAAAAAATACAAACGACCCTATTAAAAAGTGGGCAAAAGACATGAACAGAAGCTATTCAAAAGAAGAAAGACAAATGGCCAATAAACATATGAAAAAATGCTCAACATCACTAAATCATCAGGGAAATGCAATGAGATATCACCTTATCCCAGTTAAAATGGCATTTATCAAAAAGTCCAAAAACAATAGATGCTGGTGTGGATGCAGAGAGAAAGGAACGCTTATACACTGTTGGTGCGACTGCAAATTAGTACAACCTCTACGGAAAACAGTATGGAGATTTCTCAAAGAACTAAAAGTAGACTGACCATTTGATCCAGCAATCCCACTATTGGGTATTTACCCAAAGGAAAAAAGACTTTTCATCAAAAAGACACCCACACTCAAATATTTATTGCAGCACAATTCACAATTGCAAAGATGTGGAATCAACCCAAGTGCCCATCGACTGATGAGTGGATTAACAAAATGTGTATATGCGTACCATGGAGTACTATTCAGCCATAAAAAGATGAATTAATGCCTTTTACAACAATCTGACCATTACCCAAAGTGAAATGTCTCAAGAATGGAAAAACAAACACCACATGTACTCACTATTAAATTGGAACTAACTGATGGGCACACCTGTGCACAGAGGGAAGTAAAACTCAGAGGAAATCAACCAGGCAGGAAGGGGGAGAAGGAGAGGGGCAGAAACCTACCTAATGGGTACAATGAACATTATCTGGGTGACGGGTACACCTTTAGCTGGGACTCAAGCATTACAAAAGTGATCCATGTAAGCTAAAACATTTGTACCTTCTTAATATTTTGAAATAAAAAAATGCATGGCAGGAAACAACATAAGTAAAATCAAAAGACAAATAACAAATTGACAGAAAATATTTGGACCATATACAACAAATAATGGACTAACATACAAGGAACTCTTACAACTGAGGAAAAAATGACCAAAATTTTATAGAAAAAAGGACAAGACATAAAAAGACAATACACACACACACACACACACACAGATGAAATATAAGAAAAGATGTTCAACTTCATTTATATTATAAAACTACAGTGAAATACACCAACACACTGTTAGCAAGGCTATGGGGGAAACACACACAGATTGTTACTGAGAATAGCCCCTATAGAATTATCTAACAAAACTGCGTATGTACTTGCCTTTTTTTTTTTTTTTTTTTTTTTTAAATTTTAGAGACAGGGTCTTACTTTGTCACCCAGGCTGGTGTTCAGTGGCATCATCACAGCTCATGGCAGCCTGAACTCCTGGGCTCAAGTCATCCTCCTGCCTACCAAGTAGCTGGGACTACAGGCATGTATCACCACACCCAGCTAATTGCTTTTCATTTTTTGTAGAGACATGGTCTTGCTATGTTGCCCAGAATGATCTCAAATTCCTGGTCTCAAGTGATCCTCCCACCTTGGCTTCCCAAATCGCTCAGATTATAGGTGCGAGCCACCATACTCGGCCGCACTTGCCATTTGACCTAACAATTTACCCTCAAGATACACCTCCAATAACACAAGAATACATCACAAGGTTTAGTCATAGCAACGTTACTTGTAATTGTAAGATATTAGAAAGTTACATAAATGCTTGTAAAATTGGTTGAATAAACTGTTATATCCACATGTTGGCGAACTAGGAAGCTGGGAAAAAGAACTAGGAAGATTTCTACGATCTGATGTGAAATGAATTTCAACATATATTGTTAAGTGAAAAAAAATGCAACAGGATACAGAAATTGTACACTGCTTTTTTGTAAGAAGAGGAAATAAGAAAATATACACATATCTGGGTAATTTTTTACTTTTTATTTTGAAATAATTTATACTTTGCCTATTTATTTTGGGAGAAGGATATTCAGAAAGCATAAACCAGAGACTAATGAAATTAGTTATCTACAAGAGGTGCACGTAGGGTTAAACAGTGTGGACAGGACAGGACAGGGAGGGACATTCTTTGGGTATACATTTTCACAGAGTTTTGATTTGTGGAATCATATTATTTTTCTACAAATTTAAAAATTAAAAGTCAATGAGGGCAGGGAGAAAGCCCTAAAGTTGTTTGGAAACAGAAATGAATAAACCCAACTTTATTTCAATGGGGTAATCTAACCACACCAAAGAGAGAAATAAAAACTATTCCAAGTAACTTTCCAACACAGTGTTTGACTGTGGATATCTTGATCTGAAAAAAAAAATGCAAACATATCTCGAACTTTTCGTAGTCATTTTTTTTTTTTTTTTTTTGGTAATGGTATGGATACAGCCGTTTTAAAACTATTTTGCTTTTGTGTCTTGTAGGATTGAGCAAATGAATAAATATATTGTTTTTGTTTGTTTTGTGAGCCAAGATTCTCACTGTGAAGTAAGGACATACAAATATGACATAGAAAAAGGCAAATCACTGAAGCATTGATTTGGATTGGAAGTATCAGTATAAGCAGATAATTTCAAAAATGTATGTTTATCAATTCTGTCTGTCTATAGGCCCTTAAAACAATGGCATCCCAATGACAATAGAAGCCACACAGTTCTTGGCTTCTAAATGCTATTCCTTACTTAAAGGAACCAGGAGTCCTTGGAGAAAGGCTAATTTCAGGGACAGGACAGGGAAACACAAAGGAGCCCGGAACATTCTGTATTGCCAAAAAGTAAGAAAGAGCTCAAAAAATAAAATAAAAAAAATAAAAAGGGCACATACCAAAAAGACAAAGGAGGGCTTTAAGGGGTTCCTCTGGCCAAATGTGGGACTATTTGAGCACTGAAATAAGTAAGGACAGCAATAAATTATTATACAAATCCATGGATAAAAAGCAAAAAACTCACGGGTTGTTAAATCCACTGTGGATATTGATGGAGAACAGACTGTTGACATGGTCTCAAAGTACTCCTTGCAAGTTACTTATTAATCAGAAGAGGAAAAATAGTAACTATATAGCAGAGAAACTACTGATCAAAATTAACATCATACTAAGGGGCAAACAGACTTAGGGCGCTCCCAGATGTGATACCATGAGAAAATCCCAGCATCGCTCAACTCAGATTCAGCCAAAAAGTCACAGCCTGAATCTAATCGTGCAGAAACAGCAGGCAAATCCAAAACGAGGGTCGCTTTATGGAAGAACCGGCCTGCGCTCTCCCACGATGTCAATTTCAAGAACGACAAAGAAAGGCTGAGGAACTGTGCTGATTAAAGTGGACTAAAGAGACACGGCGATTACGTGCAAGGTGTCATCTGGGATGGGTCCTGTTTGGCGAAAGTGCCATAAAGGACATTATTATGACAACTGACGAAAGCAGAAAATGAACTGCAGATTAGAGAAAAGTATTGCAAGAATGTTAAATTTCCTGGATTCGGTAAGGATAAGAGAGTGTCCTTGTTCTTAGCAAATACACGTCGAAGTATTAAACAATAAGGGGAAACAAGCACCAAGAAACCTTCTCACAAATGGTTCCAAATAATAATATGTGTGAGGACAGGTGGATAGGGAACAGAAGTGTGGCAAACACTAAAAACTGATGAATCTGGGTAAAGGGTATATGGAGGCCTTTTGAACTATTCTCACAACTTCTATAAACTTGGAATTATTCCAAAATAAAGTTAAAAATAAACCCAGACTTTCCTTGTGGGAAGTTGCCTGGGGGACAATGTGAATGCTGGGTTATTTTATTCCCTATGTGAACTACTATTTAACACTGTTTCATCAAGTATTTATTGCCGACTTTGTGCCAGGAACTGTGCTGAGTTTTAGACTTTGACCTGCCCTGTTTCTTTCACTTTCTTTCAACCAGTAAGGTTAAGACTGCACTGAATAATTTTTGTCTCCTTTTGGGAGTTGAGGGCTCTCTGGGTTCCAGACCTGAGTACAATGAACTAGATGCTCTAGTTCTAATGTTAATGGTTCTAAGTCTCTCTACCCAGTCCTTGTAATTCTTATTTTTTTTCTCTCTGGACTTGTCTCTCTCTTTTCTGGACTCTTCTCTAGACCGTACCTGAATGGCCACATGCCAAGTGTTTCTATGGTTGGACGGAAGATGCCAACTGCTACAATGCCCTTTCCTGAGTAGGAAGGGCAGCTAGAATCCACTCAAAGGGGTGCGTGCTGGCAGAATCCTTTTCTTCCCTTCTGAACTGTTGTCTCTTTGGTTCTGGAAACACCATAACACCTATGCAGGTAGGAGCCATCTCTCAAACACAGTCCAGACATGCTAGTTTTCAACTTTGGCACTTGCCATCCCTATTCATCAATGTTTGCGTACAGTTTGGAGAAACTATAATTTAAACATCATGTTGGGCATTACACCTCTCTCCCTCCACAACAGAATGGGAAGTTGGGCACTGGGGAGTTCCATCACAAGCCTAAGGCTTGTAAAGAAAATAATAAAATGAAACCAAAGCCTGAACCAGCAAAAAGCAATTGGGATATTTAATTTTATTTCCTTCATTTTGAGCTTAACAGTTAGTCACTGTTTCTGATTAAGAATCTTCTGAGTGGGAACAAGGGCCTTTAAAGAGAAACACGTTGTGTTTTGGCAGAAAACCTTAATGAGTTAGAACATAAACCTTTGTCTAGGAGCAGAGGCCCCGAATTTAGAGAGGCCAGGCTGAATGAGGCAGTAACTCATGCTGGAACTCTTCCTCCTGCTCGCTCTGCTTAGTTTGAGAAGCAGGGGGCCTGGCATCTCCTTCTCATGTAAATTAGCTGGCTGTATCCTGTGGAAGGCTAGGCTGATTTATTTTCCTAGACTGAAGCCAGCCCTGAACTTGATGAGAGCCTGTGTGGAGGCCCAGGGAAGGAGAGGGCAGTCGTATCCAAGAATCAGGTGGATTTCTCTTATGGGTTCGGGAAATGACACCTGATGGATGACATCTGGCCAGCTTGTGGGGATCACAGGGTAACCGTGGTGCTTGGAATACGTTATTCCCATTCATGCATCTGTCATTATTTTTCACATTTATTGAGAACCTTTCCTGTTTCAGACGCGATGCCAGGGGCTGGGGACACTGTGGTTGAACAAGGCCCTCATGGGACATACAGTCTTGGGGGTGGACTGTCCCATAGCCAGACAGCTACAACATAGTTTGGTAGGTGCTGTTTTTGAGGTTCTATAAGAATATGGGAGAGCAAAACATTCATTCTGCCACAGCTGTGGTGGGGTGAGGCAATGGAAGTCTTTACAAAGGTGATATTTGTGCTGGATCTAAAAGAATGAGGAAAAGTTCATAGTGAAGAGGAGGGAGGATATTTTAAGCAGGGGAAAAGGCACTTATGAAAAACCACCATATGTAATTCCATTGGATTGAATTATATAGTCTTCTACGCAGTGAGGGGTACAACACTGGAATGGTGGATTGAGGTGTGATTTTGGAATTCGCAGTGCACTACATTAAGGAGTTTAATCTTGATCCTACTCATGGGTGACAGGAAGTTAGGAAGGGCTGTAAGCAGGGAAGTTACAGTGTCACCCCAGGAACTGTGTAGCTGTGGATTGTGGAGGCCGTTAGAAGTTGTAACAGCAGTCAAGAGGGGAAGGTGTAAAGATTTCTGAATGAGTGCAGTGCTTGTGGGAAGGGAGAAAGTTCATGGTTTCAAAAATTTACCTCTGTGGATGAATTGGATGTCAAGGACGAAGGAGAAAGAGAAGTTAAGATTAGAGTCTTGTTCTTTGCTTTCTGAAATCTCACCTTATGCTGCTCCTCCTCCTGCTCCTGTCTTCCCTCTTTCTTTCTCCCTCTCCCCTACTCCTCCTCCTCCTCCTTCTTCCTATTGTTCTTCTGTAGTAATCCCCAGAGGTTCCCTGAGAAAATGGGCTATGTTCTTGAGGAAACAGGTTTCCAGTCTCATTCAAGTTCCAGTGATATCTAACCCACATCTTAGGGTGGTGGACAGCTGCATTTCCCAGTCCGTAGGAATCCTGCTTCATGTTCATAGAACCCTACTCCTCATCTGCATGAAGACTGGTGATGTAGCCAAAATGTTTAGTTCACTGGAAAGAATTTCCCGACGGATCATCTCTGCGAACTGCGGCATGTACAACATGTTCAGAGCCCCAGCGTGCACTCCGTGGGTGGAGGCGGGTGGTCGTGTCCTCACTTAGGGAGTTCTAATGGCATCTACTTCCTATGATGTCATCCTAGATTGCTCCCTGGATGTGTTTCCTGGGGCTGCAAAGGATCAAAACTGGGGGGTGTTAAACAATCAAAATTTATCATCTCACAGTTCTGGAGGCTGGAAGTCTGAAGTCAAGGTGTTGGCTAGGCCACGCTCTAGAGGAGAATTCTTTCTTGCCTCTTCCTGTATTTGGCAGTTCTTAGCAATCTTCAGCTTGTGCATGTATCACTCTAATCTCTGCCCCCACTGTCACATGCTGTCTTCTCCCTGTTTGTGTCTTCACATGGCAGTCTCCTCTTTTGTAAGGACATCAGTCATGTTAAATTAAGGGCCCACACTGCTCTAATATGACATCATCTTAATTACTGTTAACTTTAGCTTAAAGCTGTTTCTTTATGTATTTTAAGTTCAGCCTAAAGGTTTCTCTGTCCATATTGAACTATAGCCTAACTGCATGTGTTAATAGAAACAGACTGTCACCTACTCTTGTAACAAGTGGCCAAGTCCTGGCCAATTGCAAACCACAACCGTACTTCAACCACTAACAGGCAGCCAACTGTTCAAACCGTGTTCAAATAAGGCAAATGCTGAGCTGTAACCAATCTGGCTGTTTCCACATCTCTTCTGTTTTCTGCTGTCACTTTCCTTTTTCTGTCTAAAAGTCCTCTCTGGCCATATGTCAGGCAGCTTTCTGAACTTACTCTGATTTGAGGGTGCTGCCCAATGCCTGCATCATTCTTTGCTTAATTAAACTCTGTTAAGTTTAATTTGTCTGAAGTTTTTCTTTTAACAGATGGTGTCAGAAGTGGGACTCCAAAGGAGATCACCCAGCAACCCCAGGAGCATCGAGTAGTCGAGCGGGTTACCCACTGGGCCCATCGCGTCCATTGCTCTCTGGCAGCAACTGGAGATACAGGGTAAATTCTCTCTAGGATTTGTGTTTTGAGCTCTCTGAGTCTGTTTGAACAAATTTTTGATCTGAACTGGGTGCAGGAGATGCAACAGAAACTGGACTGGGTCCAGTTAGAGGCCTCGGATGTCTGACTGGGTCAGCCAGAAACTGGCAGTAAATGGCAATCCTGAGGGGCTGTGAGCTCCCGCACTGAGGAAGTTACAGGAACTTTTGTGTTCTAGCCCCTTTGCTTCTTTTTCTTGTGCACTTTGGTAGAGAAAAATCATTGGCTAAGTTGATCAATTGTCTCTGAGAATCAAAGCCAAGATTCGATGTGAAAACGGGGTCCTTAATTTCTGAAGAACTGAGGACTCTGCCTTCTGGTTATATCTACCTATCCATGCATGAGGATTAGGTCCTGGAAACAACAAACACTTGCAGAAATGGTGACATCTTACTAAAGATAATTTAAAATTATAGTGGAACATTCAAAATGAGCAACATTAAGACATGCATCTAAAAAATGAAGGTTCCCAAATTAGTCTCATCCAGGGATTCCTACAAATGTGCAGAAGCTTCTAAAAAGATTTCAACGCTTGTACTGCCTTTTAAAAAGATTTTATAGAAAGCTAATAAAAAGCTTAAGCAACTAATTGATAAGGAAAATTAAATCTGCTAATCTTTTGGTTTAGTTACTATCCTGCCCTAAAGGCTAAAATGTTGGGTAAAATACCAATAAAAGGTAGATCCTCAGGTAAAGTAGGTTCCTTTTTCAGAGCTAGCCGCCTGTAAAGGAAAGCTCCATTTGTCAGGGTGTCTGCCTCTGTGCCCCTAGCAGAGAGGGAGGACTGTGTCACTAGAAACTCTTACCATTGGTTTCAATTTACATAGCAGGTCTTACCTGTGTTTAAGGTGTTTTCCTTGCCATCTTGCCTTAAATGTGCCTTTATACCCTTCTTCCTTTGTTTGGACAAATGATGGTACAATATTTAGATCTAAAGTCTCAGCTGTGTGCTTTTGAGATATAAATTTTCCACCCTTTATAAATGCTAATTTAGGATTACCTAGCTAACAATTGCTTAGGATAATGAAACGGGTAATTGAAAGATTGACAGTCTGAAGGGGGAAAAGAAAAACTATTTGAAAGCTGTTGAATGAGAATTCTTTCTGAAAGCTATAAGATCTTCTGTCCATATCTGTATGTCTATATGTGTTATGTGTACATTATAACATTTGGCAAATATAGCTGCTTTAAAATTGTTGATAAAATAAAATAGAAATGGCTTCAGAATTGTCAGTTAAATATGATTTAGACATTTTGCCTGGGTCTACTTGTCAGACAGGGTTATGCTGTCTCTGACACCTGTTTTAAGGTCATAAAACTATTACTTCAGTAATATTTTTGATACTTGCTTGATTAGTCTATGAGCTTATGTTTTTGGTTTTGAGCATCTGGATTGTGAATAGTTGGCCATGGTGAGGCCTGGGGACATGTTCTCAGTGCCTGTACCACCAGCTATAAGGCAGAGCCATGCCCAATATGGCCCATCCTCCCTGGCCCACCTTTATCCCCGGTCATGCAGGGAGGAGTTGGATCCTCCAGGCATCATCTTCACAACTCTGTCTTCAGTCCTGAGCTCTACACCTAGTACATAAATTCAGAACCCAGACAGGCTCTGCCCTTCATACCTGTCCTGGTTGCCAGGTGGCTACCTGAGACCAAGAAAATTGGAGAAGACATTAGAGAGGGTACCTGTGTCATAGTTTCGAAATTCTCTTCAGTAATTTAAAATCTTCAATTATATTAAATTATATAATATATTAAATTAAATAATAGGAAATCACAAAATGAGTCATTTCTAAGTAAGTTAAAATACTAAAACATTATTAAATATAAGTTTAAGTTTATATATTTGACATCTTATTTTTATATGATATAGAAAAGCTAAAAATATTTAGATCTATTAATAAAACTTTGGGGAAACATATCTTTCTGAAAAATTATGAAATGGTTTTTATCTATAAATACTATATAAAACAGTTCAAAATTACTTACCTCCTAGGCATTCACTAGAAATTAGGATTGCTAAGAATTAAAATTATAGTTAATATATGTAATTAAAACTACTAGCCATAAGAGAATCAATCCTGTATATAGAGAGTATAAAAAAAAAGCAAGATATGTTTTTGGTGAGGAAAGTTGTAAGGCAAAAAAATATGTGTTGAGAAAAGAATAATCTTGTCTAGTTTAAAAGTTCCTTAAAAGTTGTTCCAAATTGAAGAAATAAAATAGGTACAGGTAAAACTAAATGAATATATAAAGTTGGACAGAGAAAGAGAATAGAAAAAAACTGTAAGAGATTATAAAAGGTTTATGGAAATCTTGTGTGGTCAAAAGATGACTGTGATTGGATAGATTTGTTTATGAGATTTTATTAAAATTTGATTTAGTATTGATAATGCACTAATACAAAAATAAGATTTGTTTTTCTCTTTTGAATAAGAATTTCATGTAACGTTAATAAGAGACAGTGAAATATTGTTATTCACTTTTTGAGTAAATGGCAAAATAAAAAAAAAAAGGGAAGAGGAGAGACAGGTTCTGTCTCATTCTGTCTTTATTAAGTTTTTTGATCATTTGCAAAACTGAGTCTCTATCAAAGAATAGAGGTTTTTGCTTTTTAAAACCTTTTAATGATACTTTGGCTATATGAATGACTATTATTTTATGATGTAATGTGATCGTATTTTTTTTGTGTGTGATCCTATTTTGATTATTTTAAACCTTGGGTATATTTGACAAGCTTCCAAAATTAAATTTCAAATTCAAAATTAAGTCTTCTTGGCTTCAAAATAGCGTTAGGGTGTTATAGATGACCTCTGCAGCATCTGCAAGAGAGATAATAAACAGGCTTATGTGATATGTTAAATTACATGGGAAGCATTGTCAAATAAAAAAATGATGTTTATTCCTCAAATTATATTTGTATGGACATATTATTAATATATTAATGTGTTCCAAAATTGTATGAGATTCCTAAAATTCTGATGTCTTATTATGTTATCAGTCATAATTATGGTTATTATTTTAAACTATTGTAGACCACAGAAACAAACAAATTCCTTGTCAATTATGTCTTTAACTATGACCATTTTAAGTAATTTCCACAGTTAATGACTGAATTCTGATACATTTTCTAAAAGCTCTTTACAAGCAATTAAAATCCCAGAGTGTGTGTCTTCAAGGAGTTTCGTGGAAAAGATGAAAAGGACCCTGACAAGCACTCTTGAATATAGGTTTCTGATAACTTTAGAAATCATATCTGATAACTTTAGAAATGACATGATTTTCAAATCATATCATTTGAACTTGGTAAGAATTCCCAGAACTCTTAATAAAGAGACTGACTGGTTTATAAAACTGTTAACCCAAACTGGAAAAAAAATTATTTGACTACCAAGAAAATACTTTGCCAGATTTTCATGCTAAGTCAGCCATTACTGAAATTGTTCAGATATGCGAGTTGAATGAATTCCATGGTCCAAGTCAAGTTCCCGTGATAATCCATCTAATAAACAGTGCTATGCACCTAAATTGGAGAAACAAAATTGGTATTTAAGAGGATATAAACCTAATGTTAAGCATGAACTCATGGAGAGCCTGGACAGCTGCCTTGTCCTTCCGGAGTCCTTAAAGCTTCCATTGTTAAAAGATCTGAACTCCATGACTCATCACAAAAGAGATAAATTGATCCATATGCGGTGACTGTTCTAAATTGTTAAAGGGATTTATGACCAATGTTTGGCTTGTCAAACCCACAATCCTGGGAAGATAATCACAACTTCGTGATGGGCCATTTAAATATTTATAGAGGGATTTTATTCAACTGTCATTTTCAGAGCATGTTTTCTGGTAGCATAGAAGCTTTCCCATGTAAGAGGGCTGATGCTCTCTCAGTAGCTAAAAGGTTATTAGGAAATGTGTTTCTCTCATGGGGCATTTCCGGAGAAATCTCCAGTTATAGAGATACTTGTTTCACCAAACAAGTTGTAAAACAGTTAAATAAAGTACTACAGATCCAATAGTACTAGGCAAATCACTGAATCGCCTGGATTGCCTTGGTCAAAGGTATTGCAGATTGATGTTAATCAGATCCACTTCCAGTGGAAAACATAAAAATAGTCGCTGAAAGGCCTGTGCTCCTAATGGCAGAACCTCATGCATCTTCTGCTCCTGAACTCTCACAAGGCTAAATGCTGCAAGGCTTTAATGTATTATACCAAAGTGCATTTTCCCAAAGTAAAGGAAGCTCTTCATGATCCCACCAACAGGACAATCAAATCCTTTGTACTCTAAAACCCAGAGATTGCGTCTTCTGGAAATACCATCATACAAAGATTTCCCTTGCCACCAGCACTGCAGCAAACTTTGGGACCTCAAACCATGGATCTGTAATCTCATAGCTCAGAAGGTCCCCTTGAGACTCCTGGAACTAACTGTAACCCATTGGAGACCTTACGGGATAGAACTAACCAGGGAAGTTTCTCCCCAGAAGCAGACAGCATCCTTGATGTGGACATCAAGGATGTCCTCTTTCCTAAGAGCATAGATCAAGACTTCTCTGCTTGCATGAGACTCTCACCTCTCATGTTTTCCCCTTGCTTATGCCTCTATTAACAATGACACCGGAAAAGGTTTTTTTTTAATGCATCCTTTTATTTGTGGAAAATTTCATAACCAACCTTATACGTGAACACCCTTATGCCTTGATAGATAAAAGATGAAGGGCCAATGTGGGAGAGGAATTAAATGGTAACTTTGTTGCTCCATAATCAGTCAAAAACAGAAAATTGGTCCATTTCTTTTAACGTACACTGTAGGTTGAAGAGAACATTCATTGCTGGGAGGGGTTCATCCTTCTGGATGGGCACTGTTTGTTAGGTTGCTTTTTCCATGGTTTGGAGTAAATGAGGCAGTGATTAGAAATGTAACCTTTATAATAGGCCATGTAACAGATTATACTGCAAAGGCTGTGGTTGCACAATAGACTTGTTTAAATCCTCTTGGTAAAGTTGTACTGGATAATAGAATTTCTCTAGATCACTTAAAGGCTGAACGGAGAAAAATCTGTGCATTTCTGATACTCTTGTTGCGCATGGGTGAACACATTGAGTATTACAGAGATTCAGTTGGAGGGGATTAATGAACAGTCTGCTTGGTTGAAAAAGTCGTCTTTATCTAGCTCATTCTTTGATCTATTTTATTTTAACCAGCTTGGTTTTTGAGGATCCTGGCTAATAAGCATACTCCAAACTCATGGCACCATCTTCGTGGTAGTCGTAATAGAAATCTCTCTGATACTGTGTATTTTCTCAAAAGTTTGAAATATTTGCATGCAGCCATCCATAGTAGAATGTCAAATGGTCTCTCTTTAACTGGAATGACAAAAACTCAAAGAAATGTATGATCCAGAGAATACCATAACCAACAAATGATGTGCCGAGACCAGAAACCTGAAGTGATGGTAAATTAGACTAGTGCCAAAACCCTAAGTTTTGTTCTCACTCTCATCTGTGTGAGAACCTGACCAAAAATGGGGAATTGTGAAACAAAATGATGGGAGGCCATTGTTTTGGACTGAGCTCGTACACTAGGCCCTAGTAGACTAGACCAGATCAAACCAAAATGGAGTCACTCACGTTAGCTGAGACATAATCAAACTGCAACTTTAAGGAAGCAGTTAGATATCATAACAGAGCAGTTTATTCCCCTCCCCTGAAAACAGGAGATTCCAACATAAGGATGTTCCCTTCTGCTCTAACCCTTACAAAAAAGGAACCTGGAGTCCTTGTTCCCATCTTATAAAACTCCCTGTGCTATTTCCCAGTGAGATTTGAGACCAAATCAGTACATTGGTGATGGTGGCAGTTTGGCATTAATGCTTCTCAAAATTGAGAGGTTGATCAAAAATGGGGGAATTGTTAAATTAAGTGAAGCCTAAAGCTGCCTCCTGACATATTTTAAGTTCAGCCTAAAGGTTTCTCTGTACACAGTGAACTGTAACCTAACTGGATGTATAAACAGACTGTAACCTACTCTTGTAACAAGTAGCCGAGTCCCAGACAATCACAGAAGCCACACTTCAACCATGCACTGGTGGCCAACTGTTCAAACCTTGTTCAAAACAAATGCACAGCTGTAACCAATCCAGCTGTTTCTGCGCCTCACTTCCGTTTTCTGTGCTCACTTTCCTTTTTCTGTCTGTACATTTTCTCACTACTCAGCCGCGCATGCTGGGACTGTCTCTGAACTTACTGTGGTTCAGGGGGCTGCCTAATTCATGTCATGTATCATTCTTTGCTCAGTGAAGCCCTGTAAAATTTAATTTGTCTAAAGTTTTTCTTTTAACACTACTTACATCCGCAGCAACCCTATTCCTAAATAAGGTCATATTTTGAGGTACTGGGAGTTAAGACTTTAACATATGTGGTTGGGGGCAGAATTCAACCCATAACATTCCTGTAGGATGCCAGAATATCCCATCCCAAAATATGGCAATAGGATGCCAGAATATGCCGCCCCAAATATGCCTCTTTGGCACAAAGATTACTTTGAGCTGATTATTTTGTGGAAAAAACAGAGGAGAAGCTCTGAAATCACTTGTTACCCTTTCGTAAGAGAAATTTACATTTTTAAAAGAAATCTGCATTTGTATGAATAAAAGTGTCTCCCTGTCTGTACCAAGAAGAAAGGATGACTCTAAATTACCAAAAACTTATCAATAGAGAAGGTACCGAAGGGAATCTGTACAAGGAACCTTACCATTGCTTACCTTGATTTTCCTGGTCATCTCCCCAAACCTTGCCGCCTGTGTGTCCTTCTTTTGTTTTAGCTGAAGATGAGACTCAAGCTGAAATTCTAAGCCACTTCTTTGGGTCACTCGTTTCCTGGGTTTCTCCCATGTGTACATGAGGTTATGTGTACGAATATGCGCAGAGAGACATCTGTGTGTCTGGGAGCCCTGATCATGCAACTAATGTCTCCCGACTCCTGGATACCAGGGCAGGATCTGTTCCTCCTGTCTACCTTTTAGGTTTAAAAAGCTCAAGGACAACGCATAAAGGAGAATAGAGAGTGTAGGGGCCTTTTGCATGTTTCTGTGTGTGGAGGAGGAAATACAACTTTACCTTTACCGCAAAACCATCTCTATTCTACTCCCAGCCCTGTCTTATGGTCAGGGAAACAGAAAAAGTATGAAAAAACATTTTGAAAGCAGGCGAGCCGGGAGTACACCTTTCCTTGTAGTTAATACGAGTTAGCGTTATAAAGCAACCCAAAGCAGGATGGGCTAAACGCTACCTACGTCATAAAACCAGGACCGTGATTTTGCAAGACACGTGATCAAAGTTAGGTAAATGTGGAGGGGCAGACATTTTGTAAAATAGAACTAGAAGTGAGTGAGGGTGGAAGTGTGTGTGAGTGTGCATGTATGTGTGTGTGTGTGTGTGTGTGTGTGTGTGTGTGTGTGTGTATGATTGGGGATTTTGGAAATGTGTTTATATTCAGATGATGAGGCAAAGAATCCTAACCGCAGCCTGAAATGGAGGGCTATGGGCTTGCGGGCCATTCATGGGCAGACCTCGTCCTTCTCCTGGGCCCTGGTGGGGGCAGCAGACACTGAGGTCAGACAGCACGGCTCCTTTCCACGTGGATACTAGAATCCAGAGGAAGAAAGTACTTCTGGGGTTGAAAGGATGCAAAAGTTTATAAGGCTTAAACTTTGCAAAGGGATTGACCAAGGTGACTTGAACTCTTTCATCTGACAAACTTTATCGAGCGTGGACTATGGGGCAGTTATCATTCTAGATAAGGGGATATGCCAAGGAACAAGACAGAAGAAATGTCCAGGGCGCCCTCTATGGATGTGCAGGTTTCGCCTTGCAGAGGAGCTCCCCACTGAGGGCTGAGTGGGGAGCTGCTAATACACTTAACAGGAGCTCTGCTTGCCACGCGTGTACCTGAGAGGCCGTGACCACCTGCGTAGGGGTGGGAAGAGTGTTGTTTTCTAATTCTTACAAAGATTTCTTGTGGGCCCTTGGAGGTCACGCCAATGGTCTCTTCTCGCATGGAGGAGTCTCTGATCTCAAGTGGGGTGAGTGCCACGTTAAATAAGAAAACATCTTATGAATAAGAAATTTCATAACAAGTGCTGTAGTGACACCTCTGGTGCCCTTGTCACCTCCCTTTGGCTCACCTCTGGTTTCAGCCTGACCTGTGGTGAACAATCCCATGTGTGCACAGACACGCTTGGAGCCCTGGTGTCCCATGTCCAGCCCTTGCCCTGTGTCCCCTGCCTTCTACCTCAGGCAGCCCTTGGCCAGCAGTGAGGGCCAATTCATGCTTCCTGGAGAAACCTCCACCTAATGGGAACACTGGAGGCTGGTGGATAACACTCCAGTCTCGTATTCTTCTAGGTGGGCAGTGCTGGCTCGGTTTTGAGTGCTTCTCATCCTCTCAGGAGTCTGAGCAGAGCCAAGCCCCCTTAGCCCAAAGCAGAATCTGTGATAATATTAATACATGTGTACACTGGCTTCTCCTCCCCCAGCCCTGTCACTTCTGTTTCCTGGGATCATCTGCCAAAAAAACCTTCTACCCCCAAGCCCTTGCCTCAAGTTCTGCTTCAGAGACTTTAAGATAAGCTTAATGAAGGAAAAAGGCAGCTACAGCAAGATAGTAACTAGGAGTTGGGAGGAAAGGACTTAACTAGAGAGGCTTCTCCTAGGAGATGGCACGTGAGCTGGGGTGACCCGGAACCTCTTGGATGAAGACCTGCTTAACCTGTCATCAGGGCCCCAGGTGTTTTTGGTTTTGGGAGATAGTTGTGATAGTACTTTCCGGGTTTGGGTTGATGACTGCCATGCCCCCTGCCGAATACCAGCGTCATCAGGGGCAGCAGTCATACCAGGACCAGGGCACCTGATAGGGGTGACCTGTGCTACCCTGACCAGAGTAAGGACAAGAACAGTCCCTTTGGCCCCCTCCCCTCCACTGCATGTCGCTAGAGAGAGCATCCTGGGGTGGGGATGGGGGGCAGCAAGGGGAGGTTCCCAGAGTGGCTTTTTATTTCACGTGCAGGAGTCTGCTTCTTCCCAAAAGGATCCAAGGCATCTTACACTAAGAAAGGCAGTGCAGGCTGGATATGAGCTGGCCCATGAGGCAGGATGGGGGATTTACTAAGATGAAAGGGAAAATCTGAGGACCTCAGGTAAGTGGGAAAACTTGAGTGTTGAAGAGGAAGAAAGACAGGAAACCCCATATATGTGTGAGACCAGAGATGAACCAGCTCCCGGCTCCAGCTCTTCCCCTAATTAAAATAGTGCAGGGACATTTCAGGGACTGCCTGTAGGAAAATGGTTTAATAACAGAAATGCCCTTCATCTCTGCAATTCTTAACCCTTTGCAGCCTGTGAAGTCACTGTTTCCAATGACGATGTGGTCCCAGCACACTTTATCAAGGCTGTAGCATTGAACCTACTCTAGACGGGGCAGTTTCCACACCACACTTCCCCACACCGTGGAATGGGCAGGCCTTTGCAAACGGTTCAGTAGCTGGGATTTAAAATTAATTTTCCATTCTGCTGTTCTTCTCCGTTTTTGTTCCAATGCGCTCACCTTGGCATCTTTCCGGTGACCTTGCTTCGTGCCTCTGCTCTGGGATTTTGTAGTCTGTGATGAATGACCTCCACTCTGAGAAATCAAAATAGGTGTGCTGGAAGGTCAAGCTGGTGCGAACGCAGCTCATTTTACACAATAAGTTGTTTCCCACAGTTGACTATAAATTGCTTCTCTTGGCTTATTTTTTTGGAGGAGGCGGGCACTCTCCACCAACCTACCTAGCTGATTGGTCACTATGTGGTAAAATGGCCCCTAAACCTTGCACATGTTAATCTGCCTGCCTGCTCCAGCCCCTTGGTGTTGTACATAAATATATGAACACATTTTGGGAGCTTACCATCAAAAGAATCATTTGTAACATGAAAATCCTCTGTAATTGCAAAACATCCCACACACCCCTGTATTTGTGACCTCTCCATAGCCTATGACTGCCTTTGTCTATTGTCAGCTCTATTTCCTGCCACCTGACCTTGCTTTTATGACAAATCAGAGCCAAGTTCTTTGCTGCAGTTTCTTTTTGGGAGCTCTGCCTGACGTTTGGGTTTTGCCCATTGAATTTTCATCACGTGGGGCTCATTTATCTCGTGATATTTGCTTTGGCCTGACGATTCTCTAGTAAATTCTGGACCATTAGAGAGAGGTCAATGTTTTAACTTGGGGGGAGTTCAGGAAGTAGGTTTGCTTAATTTGGCCTTCCCATTTCTTTTTCTTTTCTTTTTTTTTTTGAATTTTAAAATTGGTTTTTAATATAAGAGTAAGATATAGTCATGATAAAAAAAAAATCAGCTTCCCAGAGGTAACTACCCAGAGGTAACTACTGTTAAATCTCTTATGGATCCTTCTAGAAATTAAATAAATAAATTTAAATAAACCCCCATATTTAATATGAATTAGATTTTGTTATACATAATCTTCTGCAACTTAATTTCTTTTTCTCATTAAATGGCACATCTTTTTATCTACATGGAGGCAAACTGCCACAGAGGCTGCCTTGCTTTCTTTTCCTTTTGCTACCACTTATGAAAATCTCAAGTGGCCACATGGTGGTAAAACGTGTGGGGTGGAATTAAGAGAGACCCAACTAGCACACGGGATTTGGAAAGAACAGGGTTAAATTTGCAGGTGAAGAGGCAGAAGTGGTGGAATGTGCTTGGAACTGGGACGGCCTGTGGCGGGTCCAAGTAAGGATGAGATTGGTGCACGTACATTCAAGATTGGTGTAGTCAAACTCAGGTGACGTGGGCGACGGCTAGAGCAGCCCCATCTTAATTTCCTTTTCTATGTAATCACAAGGACATTGTAGCAGTTTTGCATGGTGCAATGTGAGATAGAGGGACAAGGTATATAACAATAATTGTTATCATTTATCTGCCACCTGCTTTTCAGAAAATGCTCATACGAGGTCTGACACACACTCTGCACTGTGTATGCGTGATCGCAAATGCCACCAGGGAGATCAAAGTAGCCACATTTCGCGGTTAGAAGGAAGGAGACTCAGAGAGGATGAGAGACTTGCCCAAAGCCTTGGCCCTTGTGCCAGGCACAGCCTCACTCAGGCACCCACCCGCCCACCTCTAGAACTCACACTCTTTCCACCAATCATGTTGGTTCCATAAGGCAACATCCTTTTTAAATTAAACAAAAAAATCTTTGCAAAGGAAAAAAGCATGTTAATAAAATAGGAAAAGAACTATAAAGAAGAAAGAAAAGTCAGCTGAGCTTACAGTATTTTGACTGGGCTTTGAAGCTCAATCATGCTGCCTGCCGCCTTTCAATGGGACCCACAACTAAAGACTTGAGGCCAGAGACCCTGTCATAACAGCCCACCGTGTCCACAAAAATTAAGTCTAGAAGCCAAGCCAAGAGCCTTAATACTTAGAGTTTTAGCATCTCTTTGCAGGTGTTTTTATTTTATTTTTTTTAATGGAACATTCTTATGACATGGTTAAGATTAAAATGGAGGTTGATAAACACAAAAGTTTTATCTTCCTAGTCTGGGTGATCTGACATCCCCTCATGCCTATTGATTTATGTGATTCCAGTGTGTCCCGCGCATTTAACTGCTTGAGTTGTTTGTCAAGGTAACGTGGTCATATTTTAATTTCTAAGAGAAATATATACTGCTTTAATGTTACAACTCCCAAAACAGCCCCAGAGATGTTTCTCATAAAAGAGATACGTGCACATGTACAAAATCTATGTGGACAGGTGGATTGCATGCAAGCAAGTCCACCTTTGGGCTGAGACCAAATGTCTAGGTTTTGGCCAAGGGGCAGCTCTGTTTGCTGGGGCACCAGTGGGATGACGGGAAGCCCTGAGGGTCCCTGTCCTTGCACAAACTTCTGAGTCCCCTCAAAGCAAACACGGTGTCTGGCTGGAGCAAGTACGTAGGCTGACAATTCTCCGCAGCCTTCGGCAGCTCCAAGTAAGATAATAGCCAAGCCCAGCAGTGAATAACCTAATCAAGCCATTAAAGGAAACAGAAGCCCTCTGCCCTGTTTGATTTCTTCCCATAATGATATAAAGTACAGTTTAATGAAGTCAAAGAGGTCCTGGGCCTCTCGGTGTGTCCAGGCCTTTGGAGGCAGCACTATTGAGTCGGCTGTTGAGGTTCATTACCAGCCGACTGCCGGCGCCTCAGACAGCAGACCCCGCTCGCAGGCTGCATTGTAGCTGGGGCTTTCTGGGGCAGTTTTCTGGTTGCTGCAGCCCCGCCTGCATTTTGTCTACATAAATTAGACCTTGTGCAGCATATTGGCCTGTCAGGGGACTAGGAAGAAACTGTATATTGTTTCTGGCATCCCTGAGCCCTTCTGCCCCTGACATCTGCTGCGCCTGTGACAGGGAATACATTCTTGACTCATTATCCGAGCAAGTGGAATCCCACCCTGACAGGGCCATTAATCAGAATCAAGCAGTCCAGCAAATAAAAAAGAGAGAGAGTGAGCGAGCATGTGAGAGAGGGAGAGAGGGAGAGAGAAAGAGAGACAGACTAAGGAAAAGAAAAGAGACACTTTCTAACTTTGGCTTTGGTGTCATTCAGGGGTCTGGACAACTAGCAATCTATCTTTCTGAGTGACAGTCCTGATGGATGGCATTATTTATGCTTTCGTGTATTAAAAGACAGCTCTGCCACCGGCTTGTCATTTTCACAGAGGTTTACAAAAAGTTGAAATTTAATTTGGTGGAAAAGGAGGGCAGAGATCAGAGGAGGCTGGCGAGGTGACAGTCTACGCAGGCAAGAGAGGGAACCGAGGGTGTTTCGGTGCAATGATTCGCTGGGCAGAGGTGGATGGCGGATGTCACAGCGCGCATGTAGATAGGTGTGCACAGGTGTAGCTTGTTGGGTTGCCGTATAGCTGGATAGGCTGTGGGTCTCTGGAACTTTGAAATTAAATTCAGCATGTGGTCATCATTTTACGGAGACGAATGTTTGGGTTTTTGCTGAGAAAAGATGCAAATGCAACATATACTTGAGTGTTGAGAATGTGGTCTGCACATATGTGTGGAGAAACTTTAAATGGTTATTTTCACAAATAGAGCATTGCCTGAAATTGGAACTTCCTAAATGTAACTGGTAGTGCTGTCACCCAGTACATAGAAAGTACCGGATCACAGGGGCAAGGGATTTACCTAATCCCATTGGTTAGACCACCATAGCGGGCTTATCCATGTCTGTGAGTACGAGTGTCGGGTGGAGTAGAGAAAGATTTGGAGATGCATCAGGGATAAACAATTCTGTAGCACAAAGTTCTCATATCCTGTCATCCCTATGACCTAGAGCAGGACACAGGAGGGAGAAGAATAAAGGCTATAACTAAGAGATCACAGCAATACATATCTGTAACCTTTATTTATAACTCCATGCTCTTGAATGACCTCACACTTCTGTGGACATCTGTTTTTGAACCCAACAGCCAGCATGCATCATTTGCTTGAAATTAATAACACAAAGAACTTCCAGTGCCTTGTTTGTTCTCTTTTTCTATCCTGGCCATGCTGACGCCTTACTACCTTCTCCCTGAGGGTCCCACACACTGGGCGGCTGCAGCACTGTTGACATTCTCTAGCAGGGCAGCAAAGCCCAGCCCCTGTTCATGAGCCATGGAGGGCACGAAGCCTGCAGGTCAACTGAGCCCAGCATCAACCTCCAGCCCAGCCATCAGCTATTCTTCCTCTCTGAGTCTTCCTCCTTCCCTAGGAGGAGGTGTATGGTGGCGGGGAGAGTCTTACGCCTCAGCTCTGCTTTTGCCGGAACTTCCCTAGGAGCTGTCAGCTCTAGGCCTTGACTGTGGATGATCACAGAGAGGTTAGATCACTTATAACACCTAAGAATACAGAGATGACATGGCAGCAGAGGGCAAAATATTCTGCAAGGTAGACTGTTTCAAGTTAGGGTGAGACTTAGTCTTAGAGGGAGGGCTTAGACCAGGATAAGGGTCTAACAAGTAACAACTGCGTCATAACAACAGCGTTTCTCATTTGGGGTGGGCTCACATGCCCCTAACTCAAATGAACAGGCTGTTCAGAGACATCAAATTCCAGTGTCTGGTTAACAGGCATCAGACCACAGACGGCCAGTCAAGAAGTTGATGTCAACTACCAAGCTCAGTGGAATGAGTGTGACAATCAAAGAATCCTCTTGGGAGGAGGAGTTGTTATGTTTTTGTGCCAAGAATTTAGACTTCCTAAGCTACCTCCACAAAGCTAAGAGAAGTGAACCCATCTTCTGCGATGTAACTTTAAGGCAGGTCAGTTAACATGGATGGGCCTCAGCTTCTTTATTGGTAACATGGAGATGATCACATTTTCTTTAGAGAGTCCTTCAATGACAAATATTGCATGGACAGTGCCTGGCTTAGCACAGCACGTGGAGCTCAGGGCTGGGCGTTCAGTACATGGTTCTATCAGCATTGTAATCGACGAGCACTCAGAAGGCAGGTTTGCACAAGTGGACCCGGTGTTGACCCAGGGGAAGAATCCGGATGTAGTAACTCTCCCTAACCACAAATGTCCTTTAAGAAAAGCCTAGTATATGGGCATCTACCGAAAGGAAAAAAAGACATTCTATTAAAAAAAGACACCTGCACGCAAATGTTTATAGCAGTACAATTCACAATTGTAAAGATGTGGAAACAACCCAAGTGCCCATCAATACATGAGTGGATTAATAAAATGTGGTATATGTATACCATGGAGTACTATTCAGCCACAAAAAACAATGGTGATATAGCACCTCCTGTATTATACTGGATGGAGCTGGAACCCATTCTACTAAGCGAAGTATCCCAAGAATGGAAAAACAAGCACCACATGTACTCACCGGCAAATGGGTTTCACTGATCAACACATATGTCCACATATAGTACTAACGTTCCTCGGGTGTCGGGCAGATGTGAGGGGAGAGGAGAGGATGGGTATATTCACACCTAATGGATGTGGTGCACACCGTCTGGGGGATGGACACCCTTGAAGCTCTGCTCTGACTCAGGTGGGGCAAAGTCAATATATGTAACCTAAACATTTGTACCCCTGTAATATACTGAAATAAAAAAAAAGAAAAGACTAGTATAAACTGGTTTACTTCTACATCCTTTTCTTTCAACTGAGTGTTTCAGTTTGAGTACACTCAGTGTTTTAGTCACTCTTAGCAAGGATAATTAGAAAAAGAGGAAACTATGGATTGGGGAGAGAGAAAGGGCCCAAGGTGGAACAGACAATAGAAAGAACAGGTATCGAGACTTCTGCAGTGCTGCTTTAAGAGAGGAAGAGAAATTGGAGACAAACCCAGCTTGGCTTTGGGACGTATTCTTGTGCTCTTAGCAGGGTCAGGGCTGAGACTTGATTAGGGGAATGGACAAGTTAGGTGGGCGTGCTCTGCTGCGCTCTTGTGTGAGGTTCTCAGGGTGGAGCAGGGCTCCAGTGTGGGGGCAGGGGGAGTGGGGGTGGGGGTGCCAGTTGTTAAAGCCTCACTTTTCCCAGTGCAGGAGTCCAAGCTCTGCTTCATCTCCAGGTCCGTGGTGGGACTCAGGAGACAGGAAAGACCCAAGAGGAGGGAGTCAGTGATGTGAGTCATCACAGACAAGAGTCTGAACACCTGGATGGAATAGCCACTGGTGGAAAAATCCTCTTGGTGTCCTGCTGCTCATTAAAGGACGTTTCTATGCATCTCCCTGTAACTGAGAGGGAGGGGAGAGCCTGAAAACATTCTAACATGGTGGGGAGGGGTAGAGTCAGTGGACATCAACTGTAGGGTAGCCAGTGGTAATATTAGTAATTAAACATCTGCAAACTATTTTTGATCATCTGTTTAGTGTACTGTCTTCATTACTAAACCTAAAAATACTCTTAAGGGCTTCCATTTACCCTTGTTGTCTCTCTTATTTTATTTTTCTTATAATATTTTAAGGTTTTCATTTACTTCTTCATTCTTCTACTATGAGTATTTACGGCTTAGGGAGGAAATACTACAGACATATGCCCCATTTTTTTCCAGGTGAGGTAGGTGAGTGACTTCCTGCTGAACAGGTGACCTGATTGCTAGTGGAATGTGTCAGCAGCTGGCCCTGACCTCTGTTCTGGATCTTCTCTGGGCTAGTCCTACCGTCTTAAGTGAATTATTTAAACCCCTTCCCCACCCGCCCTCAACCCTCGGTCATACATTTAGAAATCCTGATACACTGCTTTCACGGGTTGTTGAAAAATGTATGCAAATTTTTTAGCACAGTGTCTGACCCTTGCTATAAATGGTTTCTATTCTTATTATCACATTCCTATGAGAGCAGTGATCAAGTACAAATGGAAAGTCTACAGCCGATCCATTTTCCTTGATGGAGAGTGAGAGGAAAGCCGTGTGGAGCTGGAAGATGAAGCAAACCATCTCAGGAAGACACTCTGTAATCATTCGCTTCCAGACAACAGTTAGGTGATCTCTCTACCAGATGCCGGAGACACAGAGGTGAAAAGACACAGTCCTTGCTTGCATAGTACGGTGGAGGAAATAAACGTACAAACGTATGATCCCGGTTATTGAGACAGGGACAGAGGAAGAGAGGGATTTGCAAAGAAGCACTCCCTAGGAAAGCCCTTGGCCCTGTTAGCTGCCCCGCCTGGCTTGTTCTTTGGATAGCTAGGAGTGGTGGAGTCAGTTGTTACCCAGAAAAAGGAACTCTTTCTTGCTTGCAGCTCAGAAGTTCCGAGCCCTCGATAGCCTCCTAGGACAAATCTCTATTAAGCAGGCAGTTTGCTTCTGGGTCCCTGAAGTTCATTTGATGGACTCAGCTGTTTGTGGAACCCAAGGGAGTTATTCATTAACATCAGTAAGAAATGCCTGACTAACATCTGGTTTGTTGGGGGCTGGGCTGGGTTAATTCTACTTGGAACAACACCAATATTAGTTCTGCTTGGATTAACACCAGCACTAATGATGACATAAGACTCCTATTTCATTAGCCTGATGAAGGGAAAATCTTGCATGTTCAGCCTGAGCCAGAGACTAGAGCCCAGGTCCAAGACGCAGGAGCTGAGGCTAATGAGTGAATCGAGCTAACTGGACAGAGGAAACGACCCAAGCATAGAGGGAGGGCTGCGATGGTGCGTTGCAAGGGATACCCTGAACAGAGACAGATGCGATGGGGACCCGTGAGTATTTAAGAAGATTTAAGAAGTTGTAGGGGTTCGAGGCATACTGACCTGAGTCTTGTTCTTTACGGACAGTTAAAACAACCAGAGAGCTGTTTCGGCCTTTATATCTCGAATGTTCAAGGTGCCTACTGATAAGGAGAGATGGCCAGTGCTCAGGGACATAAAACCGTCCACGGTTTGATTTGAAAATCTTTCTTTTCCTCTCTAACTCCCACCGTCGGCCTTGAGCACGCACATGCTTGCAGACACACAGCTTCTCCGTTCTCCATTCAAGTGCAAATATGTAATAAATATTCGCCACAAATCTTGCAAGGTACAGGGACCCAGCAGCGGACAAGGTAGACATGACCTCTACCCCCATTAAACTCATGGAGCTGGGGGGAAGCACTGACAAGTGAGCAGAAAATTGACAATATTCGGGTACTGCAGATGGAATAGCGCTTCACGCAGACTCGGGCTGGCGGAAGGGGATGGACAAGGAAACCTCTGAAGCCCAGATGAACAGGAGTTACCCAGGGGAAGGCCACTGCGGGGAGGATGCCCTGGCAGAGAGGGGAGCTATTCATGATCCTTCAGAAGAGGGACTGAGAGGCCTCTGGTGAGGTTTGAAGTAGAACTGGAAGCAGAGAGACCTGATCCTCACCTTCCAGCCGGGTGAAGGCATTTGTCCACATCTCTGTCTCAGATGATACCTTGGAAACTCTCTATCAGACCTAGAAGCACAAGTCAAGAAAGGCACTTCAGAGAACTGGGAGGTCCTTCCGGCCGTCATGTTCCTACTATTCTTTCTCAGGTTTCATATATTTCATTAAGCTTGTGGCTTTGTGGTTTGAGTTCAGATTCCTCTTGCATATTTCTCCCAGCCAGGAAAGGACAGAGATGTGGACAGCAATGACGGTGTTTCTGCTGTCATTCTGACCCCAACATGACCAGGACACCAACCAAGGGCTACCAGCCCCAGAAGGCTGCAGCCCAGAGAAGACTCCTGAATCAGGAGTTCCTGGGGAGACACCAGGGGGACCCCTGAGAAACAAGAACCTCCTTCTTTGGGGTCAGGCTGCCTTCACCTAGTATTCAGCTTCCCAGAGTCACCCAAGACCCAGGCCCACATCCTAAAGTTTTTTTCATCTCAACTGTTTCAATAACACTTACGTCTCAACTGGGTGTGTATGCAATTATAATTGAGAGGCTGTTTAAGGATGGAAAGAGTCAACAAACTTGCTTTGACTGTCTTATCAGATGCCATTAAGTCTTCCAGTGCCTCAGAAGGTATTTCTCCTTTTGTTTACATATCGCATTAAGGGAGTCACTAGTGCTAAGTGAATCAAATAGCCCCACATGCTGAGCATGGGCTCCGGATCTTTAGCAGCGAGCAGAATTCATTAATGTCGGGAGAGACTGGAGTCTTCTTCCAAAACCAAATATCTAGTTCAGGCAGGATTTGAAGACTACAACTTCATTTTCCCTGAACAAACAGAAAGCAGTTTGCTAGTGGAACTTAGTTGAGTTTATTACAATTGACAATATTAAAATTAAAAGAAAAAATTGTTTTTTTTTGCTGGTTCTGCTTTTCACAGACCTAATCAGATGGAAACAGACAGTAGGCAAAGGCTGGTGATTTTGTTGTGTTTTCGATCTTCGTGGCAGAGAGCTGGTGTTGGGAGCCCACTGTGGCCCGTTTGCTCTGCCTGTTCCCTCGGCAGCAAGAGGGTTTGGAGGGAGGGGCGGGGACAGCAGCCCCAGAGCAAATTCTGGGCTTTCTCAGCTATCCCATTTCTCCTGTCCCCAAGTTGCAGATAGTCCCTGACCAGGAGATTTTGAATGCCCCCCGCCAACCCCTGTTAATAAGAGCAAATGGCTATAAATACTTAGCGGGTTTCTGCGAATGTAAAATTTTAATGAAGGCATCAAATGGAAGGAGAGAAAGTCCAGTTTCAAATCTGGGATTTCTTGGCCGTAAGAAAAATATGTTCCACAGGCCCAGTTTAGGAGGTGAATGGGTAGCTTTAGATTTGCATCAGGAGCGGGAGGTTGGCAAGAAGTAATTGCTGCTGGTTAGAAGGCCACTCCATTCTGAGTTCCCGTTTAAAGAAGGCTATCTCAGATATCACTTGCATTCCACAGAGTTCAGAAGCCAATAGTGCTTTCAAGGGGATTTAATTTCGATTGGGTTGCTATATTTACATAAATTGCATACATCATTCCTTTAGTTCTGAAACTGTGTGAAGCAGACACCGGCCCTCTGTGTAGAAGAGAAAAGTGGACCCAGAGATTAAGTAACTTGCTGGAAGATACACAGCTAAGGATTGGCACTGGCGTTCAGGATGTTTAATTGCAGTGCCTGTTCCTTATCCAGTGTACTTCCCAAAGGGCGTAGGAAAATGTGATGAGGTTTAACGAATACTTTAACTTTTATGTCATCTGTGCAACTGCCCTTTTTATGTTATTTTTTGCGGGGAGAAGTTGGATGCCTCAACTGGATTGTCCATTGTGGGTAGACACTCCTCCCCTCCCCTTTCCCACCTCCCTCTGCATAGACTACGGAGGGGTTAATATCCTCCCAGGTCCAGATACTGCCGTGGCCACCCCTTCCGCCAAGGGAAAGTGCGCATGCGCACACACATGACCCTGAAATCTCAAGCAATTTTCACTCAGAGGCTCTGGTAACAGGTTCGATTGCACAGAGGTGAGCCAGGAATTGGCCCGGAAGCTGAGGGCTTGGTGTGTTGTGTTCCCTTCACTGTAGGACACAGCAGGCCCTCCCTGTGCCCATCAGCAGCTATCCTACGTGGACACCCCCTGAGTTTCCAGAGGGTGTTCCAAGTGACTGCCCCTTCCTTCTCCAAAGAGACTGCGTCCTCTGTTTGTCTACGAAACGCTGCCTACCCTGCAAATCCTTTAGGTCCATCCCCATTCTTATTGTAACACACCAGCCCTCCTTTAGAAATCATTAGATCCCAGTATTTGATGTGTAAATCGCCCTGTCTCTGGTGCCTATGGTGACTCCAATGTCTTTCCTCTTCTGCCCAGTTTTCTTGCTCAAAGAGGGGAAATAGGAACTGCAGTGTTTTTGGCAGGTAAGGGTGGGTGCACCCACAGAGGGTCTTTTCACTTTTTCCTCAAATATCTAAAGAACTAGTCGTCTCATTTTGCAAAGATGAGCTTATTGCCCCCCAAAATCTTCATTGTGCATTGTGTCTGCATAAAGTAGCATTTTTCTTCCTATTAATACAACTTTGACCTTATTATGCCAAAAGAACAATTATCTGCAAGCCCTGCCCAGATACTATGGATTATATTTTAAATTTATTTTCTACTGATCTGACTTTCCCCAAATTCCTGCACCTATCCGCTGGGTGCAAATGGGGATATCAAGGGGTATATGTGTGTTTTGGGGGTGTACGTGCAGAGAGCATAATCGCATTATGTTTACAACCTACAAAGCCATGGTGGTTACTCACTGGTTAGTTACGTGTCTCAGCTTCTAAAGTAACCTAGAATTATGGTTCTCGTACTTTGCTTTCTATTGCAGTTTTAAAGTAGAACTCAGTTTGGAATCATCCTCTGAGCCACCTAGCATGAGTCTAATGTCCTTGTGGTCTTGTATGCCGGAAGCTCTTGCTACTCCACATTCTGAATAAAGGCAAGGGCTGGTCCTCTGGGGTTCGCCTCTCGGCAGACTTCTAGTTCTTAATGGAAATGCTGACGTAGGCCCTCTACGTTAGTGTGCTAGAGCTGCTGCACAAATGACTACAACCTTGACAGCTTAAGACAACAGAAATGTATTCTCTCACAGTTCTGAAGGCCAGAAGTCTGAAGTCAGGGTGTCAAAAGGACCATTCTCCTCCCAGAGGCTCTAGGGGAGGGTCTGTTCCTTGACTCTTCCAATTCGCAGTGGCTACCGGCATTCCTTGGCTTGCTGCCTCCCTCATAACCTTCTCCTCTGTGCATCTGTCCCCAAACTCCCCTTCCTTTTTTAAGGATGTATGTGACCACATTTAAGGCTCACCCAAATAACCCAGAAAAAATCTCCTTCTTTCAGGATCCTTATCTTGATTACATCTTGTGCCATATAAGACGCCATAATAGTTGCGGGTTCTGGGGCTGCCATTCGGTCACTACGCCACCTCAACATGCCTTGTCTCACCCACACCTCCTGCTGGCGTTCCTTGCAGTGTGGCATGCCTGTTCCTTCGTGAACCAAATTGCTGAAATGATATGATCTTCTGTTCCTGAAACTCTCTTCTGCGCTGTCAGGTCCCAGGAGCAATGGAGCACGTACTTGTGCCCAACAGTGGTGGCCGCCCTTGCTCTCTTGGTTGTTTTTCTTTCCTTTCATTCTTGTCCATCAGCCATTGGACTCTAGAATGGAAATCGGAGCTCGTGATGCTTTATGCAAGGGCTGTGATGTGCTGTACCCCCTTCCCTGAACCACCCCGTCTTTTACCTTGCCAGAGTAATGGCAACTCCCACAACCATCCGGTCAATAGCAAGTACGGCAGCACTAAACAAATAAAAGCTTGGTCCCAGATAACGAACATCAGGAAAGATTAAGAAAAGAAGCAGCTAGTAGCATAAGGAGCCTTTCCATCTTCTTTAAAATCATTGATTTCCCCTGAGCCAAAATGCATTAGAAATAAAGTGAGAAAAATGTCCAGTTTATACCAAGCTATCGAGTCCCAGAAAACAAAACCTCGGCCAGCAAGGAACCATCATTCTAGGCATCACGCTCTCTGAGATCAGAAATAGAGAGGAAGCAAAATTCAGCAACAATAATTTGAACCTTGGAGTCAGAATACCTAGGTTCTAATCCCAATCTTCTCACTAAGTAGTTATGTACCTAGGGCAAATTTATTTAATCCTTCTGGATCTCAGTCTCCTCATCTGTAAAATGGGGATAATAATATCAGCCCTGCTTAACTTACACAGTTAGTATGAGGACCAAAAGGGATGATAGCTGTGAGAATTCTCTGGAGAGCTTAAAACACCACATGCAATTTGTGGTTTTCTTCTTGTGAGTAGACAGGAGCTTGAGCTGGCTTTGTACAAACTAACATCCTGGCTGGATTCAGGATGCCTCTTGCCTCTCCCCCTTCTCCTCGATACATCACTGGATTCAGAATCTGCAGACCTAACTATGAATCACATCTTTGCTCATGATGTGCATAAGAGATCTCAGGTATATCTCGCTATATTGAAGCCTCAGCTGCTTCATCAGCAGAATGGGGATACTTGTCCCTATTCAATTTAATCAAATGAAATATTGTCTTGAAAAGCACTTTCAGAAATTACAAGGCACTGCACACTTTGAAGGTCATGTTATTAAGACAATTGCGTACCCATTGTCCTGCTCCTCTGAGGGCCCAGACAGTGGGGACGAGCTCTCAGATATGGACTCCTTACCCACTTCTCACCTTGGAAGTGAAGGGTGGGCACCGTGGTCCTCCTTTACTCACTGTGACAATGGAGATGGGATGGGAACAGAAACACACGCATCATATTTTTTTTCTTTTGAAGTGCTATATTAGTCAGGACGGAATAACCGCCATAACAAACAATTGGCCATCTCAGTTGGCGTAATACGACCAAGGACCGTTTCCCACTCACATCGTGGTCCAAGGCAGGGTCAGGGGAGAGGGTCGGGGGCTGTGCTCCTCATGGTCACTCAGGGCCAAAGTGGCTTCTTTCTGTGGCTCTGCCACCCATCAGGCTTCAGAGTCTTCCACTTCATTCTACCCGTCCAGGCCGCTGATGAAAAAAAGAGGAGAGCCCAGAGGACTGCATGGGGAATTTAGAGACTAGTTCTATACAACACTTCTACCTGCACCCCAGCGGCCCAATATGTGGCCCCACCTAACCTTAATGCAAATGGGAAATGTAGCCCAGTGGCGCATCCAGTATGACAAAGAGAAATACGCATGTCTATGAACAGTAGCCATCTCTGCCAACATGGAACCTTTCAGGTTGATTTAGAGACATTTAAATGAGGATCAATTTTCCTTGGTCCATAGCCAGAGACAATAGACTAAATCTAAAAGATATTAGGCATTACTCAAAGCAAGTGCGTGTGTGTGTGCGTATGTGTGTGTTTGTGTGGCACACAAGTGCACATTTCATACCTTATAGATGGGTTAAATTCTTAAGATATGTGTATAAGTTAGTTGTTTAAAATTTAAATACATTTCTTACAAAACCATAGGCAGCTATAGACTATACCAGTTAAGATATAAGTCTTGGAGTCAGATAGCCTGGGTACAAATCTAAACTCACCATTAGGTGGCTGAATAGCCTTGCAAAGTTATTTAATCCAATGTCTTTCAGACACTTTTGAACATGCATACACATGTCATACATATATATAATGCAGATACATATATGTATGTTTATGTAAGTATACTTTATTACATATGTGTGTATGTACATATATGTTGTGTGTGTATATATATATATATAGGCTCGTTGGAGCCAACTTACTTGATTTTCCATCCAATTATGGGTCATGACCTTCAGTTTGAAATTATTGACTTAATTTTTCTTTAGTCTCAGTTTTTTCAACTATGAAATGGGCTTGTTGGAAGGATCAAAAGAACTACTGTCCATAAAGGATTTCACACACGGAGCATTTCATGCATGTTATCAGTAATTATTATTATTATATCATTTCAGACCACAGCCTGCCAAAATCCACACAGCTAGCAAGAGGTAGAGAAAGACTTCAACCAAGGATTTGTCCTCTTTTCATTTTAACACAGTAAGATCATTTTAATTCAGTTATTTCTTCTTTCCTCTTTTCATTCTATCAAGTAGGAAACATTTATTAGGGCAGAACATGTACCAAGCATGGTTACAGCCCTGGGACCATCAGGCTGAATAGGTCACAGCTGTTGTCCTTACACAACTTGAATATCTAGAACTGCTATGCAGAAGAGAGGCAACTGCCCACATGTTTCTATTTGCATTTACATTTAAAGTAATTAAGATGAAATAAAATTAAACATTTTCTTCCTAATTCACACCAGTCACATTTTAAATGTTTAACAGCCACATGTGGCCAGTGGCTGCCGTATTTGTCAGCACAGATATGGAACATTTCCATGTCACAGAAAGTTCTAGAGTATAAACGAAGAGCCTTGATGAGCACCTATGCCTCCAATTTGGAGGATGAAGAGTAAGAGGACTCACATTAAATATTTCATTAAATATTTCATATTTTGAAGAAACTTGAGAACATTTCAGATAACATTTCAGAAATGCCACCCCCTGATCCAGCCGCATGCTACTTTCAGGGTTGCCCTGTTCTTACATACCTGAGCAGGTCTTCCTTGTGCCGAAGGGTGTATGCCTCACCATTCCAAGTAGCTATACCTGGATTGGGAAAATAGAAGTCTATGCACAAGGAAACAAAAGGGACATGCCTGATTGCAAATACAGACTTTAGTCCCAGCTGGAGTTGTTGCCTTTCCTCCGTGCCTAGCTGTGCGACAGAACAAGTCCCTTTCTCTGGGGCCAGTGAAAGCCAGATGTGGTGGTTCCTGGGAGTATCTCCTCCACCGGAGTGGAGGTCTGGAGAGTGTCTGCAGGTAAAGCGCTGGTGTCATCCTGGGACAACCTGGCCCTAAAGGCCCATTGAACATGGAGCTATAGCTTCCCTGTCCACCACCGTGTGTTGACAGCCCGACTGGATCCGGATTCCTGGTGGAGACGGAACCTGCCTGCTCAGCCAGAGACCTGGCTCTTCTGCCACGGAACAGAACGGCCATTCCCTGCTTTCGAGGGGTCAGATTCCAATTTGGCTATTCACTGGCTAGACCTTGCCTTAGCTTGGAAAATTCTCCCAGAATATGTGGTTCTGACAGCTCCCTGACACCAAAACTTACCAAAGCTTAGACGCGTCTTCATGACATAATGATCCCACCTGAAGAGAGAAACCTGTCATTGAAGAACTTCCAGGGAGCAGAAATGAGTCTGATTTGGGCTTGATGTCCTGGCGAGGATGGGATTCACACTATTTAATATAGGGGAAAGAGCAAGAACTTCATATACAGGCCTGGGTCCCAAAGTGCAGTGTTTACTAGCTACGAGCTTGAACAAGTTATCCATTCCCTCCCACTCTGAGGCTCTTCGGTCTGTAAAACAAGGATCAAAATGTCCATGCCTGTTGTTTAGGGTTCGACGAGGATGTGACAGGACCTATACATTGTTGGAATAGTTTTCTTTTTCCCTTTTCCTCCATTTCCTTTCCCAGAGGCTTAACTATCCCCATCTTGGCTATCTCTGCCCCTGCACCAGCAATCTCCACATACTCTGTGCCTGGGGCCTTGCAGATTTTGTTCCCCAGTCTCCAAGCTTCAGAGAACAAACTGGAATGTGCAGAGGCAGAGTAACCCAAGGCCCCATCCAGTGAGGGATGGGGTTGCATTCTCCGACAGAGTGAAGTTGAAGCCTTGCCCGGGGCTTAGGACAGATGGTGGTTGTCTGTCTTTCACGCTAAAGGGTTAAGATCCTTTCACCTCTGCAGACAAGTTCACCGGGGCCATGGAGCTTGTGACCTGAGGGAGCCGATTATGGGAAACGAACAGTTACACGTTTACACAATTGGTCTGTTTATTCACAACTCCGCAGAGAACAGACCGTTCATGTGGGCATGAAGAACACAAATGAACTCCCTCCTGGGAGAAAAATATGAGAGAACTGACAGACCTGTGACTGGGGTCACACTGACCCTTGTTCGGATCTTCAAATACCTAAGCTCTTTCCAAATGTCTGATCTTTACACATTCTGCTCCAGGAACGCTTTTCTCACTTCCAGTCACTTTCTGGCTAAGCCCTATCCAACATTCACTTCTCAGCTACCAGCGCAGCCATCCTGACACCCCAGTGCAAACCTCACCCCTGCCCATTCTTCTACCTTATTGCATTTGCTTTATTCCCAACACTTATCCAAATGTGGGGCTACTATATATGTTCATTTGCATGATTTTTTCATTTGTTTTTTATTTGCCTCTTGAACTGACTTGAACTGGCTCCATGAGGGGAGAGACCATGCTTGATTTTTTTCCCTCCTGTGTAGACAGTGTCTTGCTGGCAGTGTCATCCCTGGTCTCATGGCAGGCCAGTCCTTGACAGCAAGAAAGCTGTGGTCCCAGAGTACCTTGTCCTTCTTCCTTGTCCATGCCCATTCTGAACCCTGGGAATAGATACAAAATCTTAGAAGAGGTGAGCTGAGATTGAAGAGTGAATGGATGTAAGCGTTGGCAAACAAATATGGAAAAAGAGGATTTTATGGGACATAGAATTAATGCGTCGGATGATGAACTAGGAGGAAACTGATGAGCTCAATTAGCAATTAGGAGTAGTCATGTAATCACACTTCAGTGAGACTGTGCTGGTTGGGGCCAGCTTGGGGTTTAGCTCCAAAGCGAAACTGTCTGACTTCTTCTCTCCAAAGAGCCATTTACTTGGTGTTTGTGTGTCCGAAGATGCCTGTAGAAAGAGTGTGATGGACGTGCTGGTATTTCATATCCTTGACTGACTACTGCCCATCAAGGCTCTTTTTGGAACCCAGAGAAGCAAATTTCTCCCTCATCATTTCAAGATCTGGTTCAACTCTTTGGCCTTTCCTTCCACGATGGCTCATTGGACCACACCCAGACAAGATGTGCTCCCTCTCCTTTGACGTCATATCACTTGTGGCAGCTCTTGTTTTCTCACTGGATCTTAATCACACGTGACCTTGTGGTAGGTAGCTCTGCCTGGTTGACTTGTCTTGCCAGATTCTGTGCCCTGGAGGCAGGTACCACGGGCTTCCCATAGAGGGCGCTGTAGTAGACAGAAAAGTGCTTTCTCCAGCATGTCCAGATCTGGTCCCCTGTCATCTGGGGATACCACACCTTACACAGCAAAAGGGATGTGATTAAGACAAGGATCTACAGAAGGGAAGATTGCTCTACATTACTTGGATGGGCCCAATATAGTCACAAAGGCCCCCCTATGAGGGAGGCAATAGGGTCACAGTCAGGAGAGGTGACACGACAATGGCAGCAGAGGTTGGAGTGATGAGCCAAGGCACTCAGGCGGTTTCTAGAAGCTGGAAGAAGCAAGACACATATTCTCTTTAGAACCTTCACAAGAAATGCAGCTCTGCCAACACCTTAATCTCAGCCTGTAAGGCCCATTTTGGACTTCTGATCTCCTAAAGTGTAAGATAACAAATATGTGTTGTTTGAAGCCACTAAATCTGTGGTAATTTGCTACAGCTGCGACAGGAAACTAATACAGATGTGCTCAGCAAACATTTGTCTGTCTCGATTAAGGCTGCGAGGGACAGTCTGCAGGCGGATATAATTCTCAACCTATTTGGTAAACAATGAAATGGCCATGAAATTTTTATGTAATCTATAAGAAAAGTGTGGTTAAATATGGAGAGCCCCAGATGCTAACTAGGAACACAGTCCCAGCCTGCTCTGAAACCAAGCGGAGGCGTTAGCCATGCTCCTAGCTCGAGAAGCACCTGCACAGTGGCGGGGAGATGTGTACAAAGGCAGCCTAGCTAGCCGCCACCCATCTGGGAAGAAGACATAGTTTATAATCTAGCTTCAAGTGGGCAAAGCCTCTGCCGCTGACGTCATGTGGCCTGTCCCAGCCAAAGGGAGAAGCCTCTCCTTTCCTGCTGTATACGCCCCGGGACTTTGGCAGAGACAACACTGTTACTCCTGTGGAAGTCAAAAGCCAAGCTGCCAATGTGGTGGAGGAATCAGTTCTGTCTGGTTCACGGTTGAGGGCTGGGATGGTGGGAGTTAAGCAGATTTCCTCCAAACCAAGGAAGCACAGCTCTGCCAGGGAAATCAAATTAAAACAGGAAGGTGGAGAAGCGATCTTCATTAAAAGCATACCTGCCACACTATTTCTTCAAGCCAATTTGGCACCGAACTTTGCCTCTACTGCTTTTAATAGGTGTGAACTGATGTTTTATTTAACTGTCCACCTTCTCCAGGCTCCTGATTCTGCCTAGAAAAATAAAGATTTTAAAATTTATTTCTGATTTAGCTGGCCCCGAGTCCGGGCTATTCCCAGGGCTACAGCCTCAAGAAGATGTTATGAAGAGTGCTCATTTTTTCAGAATTAGGTATTTCATTCAAAGACTCCTGAGCCCCATCTGAGTTCTGTCTTTTTTTGGGGATTGGAGGTGGTGGTGGTTTATTTTTGTTTTTGTAGTATTCTTGATTTTTTTCCCCTCAGTGGTTATTAATTGAAATGTTTTTACTTTTGTTGAGCAGATTTGTATAATTTATATTTTTCTATAAAATATTTGTACCCATTTTTAAATTATATTAGTAGAGTATCAAATAAATTTTCGTTTTTTCAAGTTATCTAATTTTTACAAAATTTGTGCATATGCTCCCTTAATTACCTCCATTATTGTATATTTGCATTTTCTTTTTTTATATCTTGATAGCTAGTGGATTTATACGTTTTACTCTTTGGATTTTATGAAACCCTAATTCACTGAGTTTAGTTTGCATACGTGTGAATTTATTTCATTTGTTTTCTTTAGATTTATTTGCTTATCCTTCAAACGTTTGAATTGAATACTAATTATTTATACCAATTTTGGTTTAGTAATGATGTTGTTTAAGCCTATGAATCTTCCACTGAGTACAATTCTGTCTGCATTCAGTAGTTTGATTATTAGAGTTCTTTTTATTGTTATTTAATATGTTTTAATTATGATTTTAAAATTCTCTTTAATGTGAGGTTTTTATTTAGAGTTTAAAATATTTCAGTGTTTCAATTATTTGTACTTCTGTAGTTTATTTTTCCTTTGTTGCATTGTGGTAAAAAAAAAAGGGTTGAGTTATTTTTGGGATTTAATTAAATTTTCTTCACATTTTATATAATCAACTTTTTAAGAAAATGTAGCTTTGCACATAAAAAATGATATGTTTATTTTTCAGATACAGAAATTTGATACATAAAATTTGAAATGATATACATAATAATTTTGTTGATTATAGTATTCAGAACATGTATACTCTATTTAAAACCTCAAAGGTTTTTTATTTATTCATTTTATTTTTAATTATTATGAGTACATAACAGTTGTATATCTTTATAGGGTAGATGTGATGTTTTGATACAGGCACACAATGTGAATTAACCAAATCAGGGTAATTGGGGGATCCATCACCTCGGACATTTAATGTTTCTTTGTTTTAGGAACATTCCAATTCCATTCTTTTAGTTATTTTAAAGTATACCCTAACTTGTTGTTGATAATAGCCACTTTGTTGTGATATCAAATATTGTTCATTCTAGCTATCTACGTTTTTGCACCCATAAACCATCCCCACTTTGGCCCCCACCCCCACTACACTTCCCATCCTCTGGCAACCGTCATTCTACTCTCTGTCTCCATGAGATCGATTGTTTTGAATATTTAGCTCCCACATATGAATGAGAACATGTGAGATTTGTCTTTGGTCCTTGGCTTATTTCACTTAACATAATGTTCTCCAGTTCCATCCATGTTGTTGCAAATGGCAGGATTTCATTCTTCTTGTGGCTATATAATATTCCATTGTGTATATGTGCCACAATTTCTTAATTCATTCATCCAGAGATGGACACTTGAGTTGATTTTCTATCTTGGCTATTGTGAATAGTAGTGCTGCAATAAACATGAGAGTGCAGATATCTTTTTGATATACTGAATTCCCACCCTTTGAATATACACCCTGCAGTGGGATTGTTGGGTCATATGATAGTTCTATCTTGAGTCCTTTGAGGAACCTACATAATATTTTCCATAATGGGTGCACTAATTTACATTCCCACCAACAGAGTACAAAGGTTCCCCTTTTTCCACATCCGTATCAGCATTCATTATTGCCTTTTTGATAAAAGACATTTTAACTGGGGATGAGATGATACCTCATTGTGGTTTTAATTTGCATTTCTCTGATGACTACTGACATTGAGCAGTTTTTCATATATGTTGGCCATTTGTGTCTTCTTTTGAGAAATGTCTGTTCAGATCCTTTGCCCATTTTTTAATTGGATGATTTGATTTTTTTCCTATTGAGTAGCTGGAGCTCCTTATGTATTCTTGTTATTAATTTCTCGTTGGACAGGTAGTTTGCAAATATTTTCTCCCATTCTGTGGGCTGTCTCTCTCCTTTGTTGATTGTTTCCTTTGCTATTTAGAAACTTTTTAGTTTGATGTGATCTCGTTTGTCCAGTTTTGCTTTGGTTCCCCGTGTTTGGGGATATTACTCAAGAAGTTCTTGTCCAGAACAATGTCCTGAAGCATTTTCCCAATATAAAACGTGAAAAGCTTTTTATATTTGATTTTGAACAGTGTTTAAGTTTCCTACTCCTAGTGCGATTCCGTAAAATTTTCACTTCATTTTAAACAGATTTTTATTTTATATAGTTTAATTTTATTCTAGTTGACACATATAGTAAAGTTATATGTTCATTGAGTGTTATATCTTCATCAGTAAAACAGGACTCTCTTCGTCCCACTTAATCTTTTAATTTGGAATTCAGCATTGCAAGAAGTAGCTATTGAAAACCTGGTTCCCTCTGTTTTAGTTGTATGTGGTTTTATTTTACTTCCATTTATCTGTTATCTATTCACTTATCATTCAATTTCAGTTTTAATGAATACCTTCTTTTGGGTATGTTTGTTGTAGGCTGAAGTTATGTCATTTTTAAACCCCAGTCTGAGAGCTTTTCTTTGAATAGGTAAGTTATCAATTTACATTTATGTTTATAAAATATATATTTGGTATTATAGTCTGTTAGCTTATGTTTCTGCTTTTTCTCCTCTCATTTTTATGCTATTTTATTTTTTACTAATTTATTTTTATTTTCCCTTGTTGCTATATGATCTGTACGTGTTTGTGTATTTTTTACTATGCTTATATTCCTTATTGGGTCAATTTTTTGAGAACTGTACACCGTTTTTTCAGGTTGCGAATATTTGATGTGTAAACTAATTGCTAAAACTTATAATTGTTACTTAATAAAATTGAGAAAGTCAATAATACTAATTCTTTTCTTATTAAAGATGAAGAAATCAGGTGATTTAGACTTCACTGAGTTTTGTTGTTACATTCTTGCCTGGTTCTCCTAGTGAAATTATTATTACTGTATTAAATTATGTTTGAGTTATTATTTTCTATATTATATACCTTATCTTTGAAGAATTAGATATTTATGACTTTTTCCTTCAATATAATTACAAAATTACTTGGGTCCAACTCCGTGTTTATATAGCTTAAATGTTCAACATTGCATTTTCTCAAATAATGTTGATTCATGACCTCTTTATTTTGATCAGTTCTTGGTTAGATTATCCTTAAGTAGGTTTTTCAGGGGATGCTATGTTTCAACTTTTGAGTTTGTCTCTCTCTTGTCAATACACATATCTAAAAATTTGGCTAGATACAAAAATTTTGTTTCATATACCCACACTCCTTCAACACTCTCTCTATATTATGCCATTTCCTTCTGGAATATTTTGTTTTTGAGGTTTTGTTTTGAGGTTAACCTGATTGTTTTCCTTCGTAAGTTACTTTTGCCTGGCTGTCTATGCATTTGTTTTCTTTATTTTTGAAATTCAGAAGATTTATTAGAATATGTCTTGAAGTTTATTGTAATTCTGATGATTATGGTAAATTCGGTCTGTCGATTAAACTTTAGAAATATTTTCTTCTGTTATGTCTTTGAATACTGTTTCTGTCCCATTTGTTTTATTTCCTTCTTAAAGTGCATTTATAACCATATGCTTGTTTTCTGTCTATTCCCCATACATATTACTGTGTTTAGTGTTTTGTCATTTTTCTTTGTAGTTTAGTTGTTTTTTTGATTTTTGGGGTTTTTTTTGCAAGCCTTCTCTCCATGTCTCTGATTCTATTGTTGCATTGCTTATTCTGGTCTTTGCTGGATTTTATGTCAATTGAATGCAATGGCATTATTATATTAAATTGTTTTATAATTTCTAGCAACTCTCTTTTTTAAAAAATCAGTCAACTAATTATCTCCCTCTTTCCATTTGTTTCATAAAGTCTATTTTCTTTCATGTCTTTGAAAGTGTGATGTTGTATATATTTTAAAAAATATTTTCTTATTAAATCTTATTCCAGAGGATGAGCTTCATCTAAAATTTATAAATTTTATTTTCATTTTTTGTGTATACATTTGTTGCTGCAGGATTTTTGCATAGTTCCTGGGTTTGCTTGCTTGTTTTTTTTCTCCTGATTATCACTTTTTTTCTGGGCTTTCTGTGTACATGACTAAAGTGGGTTCTTCTTTTTTCCATTTTCAATTTACACCTGTACGCTATTTTAATTCTTTTTTTATATTTTATCTGGAGACCCGGATTAACAATTAATTCGGTTGTTTGGCAGTCGATGGGCGAGCAGCTTAATCTGTGGGCAGCTAAGGAACTTGGTATTGCATATTCAGTCTTCCTAGAGTAGTGGAAACCACCGTATTGGGAGTGTTTCTACCTCAAACCATGCTTCTCCATATAAGGAAAGGTTTGTCTTTGCTACAGAGTCAGTCTCTGCCACCATTAGAAAGTCATGTTAGACTGTGCAATCTTCTGTCCCAACTGTTGGGTTTGCAAGGTACATTTGACCTCAGGGAGGAAAAAAAAATCAGTAAGGTGTTTGTGTTTTTTTTGCCTGTAGCCTGTTCATATACCCAGTCTTCATTTTAATAAATTGGGGATTAAAGTCTTTTAAAAATTATTCTATAGAATTTCTTCATTTTCACATAACACTGCATAGAGCTCTTGGACAATGGCACTGGCTTGCCAGCCTTTGATAAGTCACTTCGATTTAGACCAAATTATATCTTATACATATATTTCTCGGAATTTATGATATAAAGTAATGATCATTCCCCAGGATCATTAATGACAATGAGCAGTGAGAAAGTATTTTTCTCTAGTTTGCTTCTTGTTGGTTCTTTCGGTCAGCATGTAGGAGGGGGATTTTGTAAATCTTCAGCGAACATTACCATCCTACCCGAAAATTCTCCATGGGATTCTGCTCATTACCTTGCTAAACAGCTATTAACGCAGTAATCTCTAGTGCCCTCTCTCTCCCCTTATCTAATCTCATGCCTTTTCCTTTTTCTAGAATCATAACTACCTCCCCTCTATTTGGATTTTACATATTACCCAAGACCCTGATAGCACCTCACAGACTATGTGAAATCTTCCTTGAACATCACACTCCATGGTAATCTCTCCATCTCCCGCATATTTCATTTTTATTGAGTGTACCATCTGAACATACACAAATATAACATTTTTTCTGTGTGCTCAATATTCTATCTTCACCCAAACTATATTTTAATTGCCCAGAATATTATTTTTCACTTCATAGGTTGCCATAAATTTTTGATGGTTTATAACGACTGGCTTTTAAACAGAAAAAAGAAAAACTGCCTTTGAAACTCCCTCCTTGATAATGACCCCTGCCCAACCCCTTCCTAGTCTGAACACCTGGATTAGTTTAGAGTCTACCAAATAGTCTTCATTACTCCAAAGTTTATTTGGTTTTAAAAATTTCTCTAAAATCTCAATTTAAAGGGTCATCAGTAGGCCAAGTGTTTAAATATCTCCACCAGCAATGTAAACAGTGAGTCGAATTACCTATTCACTCAGGAGCCCTTTAATTCCTTCTATCCCTTCATCACTCCCTCCCCTTTCTGTTGTTCTCACTCATTTTATTCCTGTGGCCAGAAAAGTTAAATGAGACCGAAAAAAAAATGCTGCCGATTAGGGCAGATGAATGGAGCTCAGGGAACTATCTTTCTAAGCCCAATCAAGTCTTTAAAACAAATCAATTTCATTTTCCATAGACAGCCTGGCACCTGAGGTATGGGCAATGTTAAAACCTCATTTGTTTGTGCTTTCTGGCTGGGCTTTAGGTTTCTCATGCCAAAAAGAAAAACAGGGAAGAAGAAGGAAGAAGCAAGTGTGTTAGAGCATTCATATTTCCCCATATTTCCCTGATTCTTTTTCATCTCCATCAAAGAGCTCTCAGTCAATCATTTCCATGAAGTCTTTGATGTGGCAGTGTTGCTGAAGGAGGTGACAATTCATAGCAAAATTAGAGAGGGAGCGAAGCTGGTGAGTCTAATTCTATCCTCTTCTCTGCAACGCACGCATGCAGAGCAGCACTGTGAGCCAACCTCACGCTGAATGCTCACTGACCTGTTTGATTGAGATCAACCCTTGCGATTGCTGCTGCCTTTTGGGTCCCTTTGGTAGAGTTCAGGCACCTGCTATTCCTTCTGGACAGAAAATCTTTAGGAATTTATATTCTGCCCCTTTCATCTCTGTCTGTTCCTGCCAAAGGCCTGCATTAGGGCCTGGCACTCTTCCAAAAGTAGTATGCCCATTGTTTAGAGCGTTATCTTATTTCAGATGAAGTAAGGGGCAAAGAGAATGTGACCACAATCTGTGGCTGGTGGTGCTCTCAGGTGGTGGGAAGGGCCGGAGCTTTTGGCAGGGCTGCCCGCAGAGAATGTGAAGACCCTGTTGACAAACTGTACGTGGAATCCCCAAGCTCAGTGTCAACCATGTAACACTTACGGATTGCCCGAGTGTCAGGCAGTGTGCTGGAGGCTTCGGATGCTCACATTGGCAGGAGCAGAGAGGATATACACAAACAACCAGAGTGTGCAGACAGCGTGTACTAAGTAAGGTATGGTGAAAGTTATGTGCATGTAGCTGTGAGTACCTTCATGTTCTGGGGAGGACACATGCAAAACAAAGAGAAAAACAGAAAAGTAAGATATTCCAGCCAACCAGACATTGCTGTTATCCTTTCTTGGTCAATGGCTAGAACTTTCGGCCATCGCTGGTAGCCCCACAAGTGGAAGATGTCATGATTGGGGGCTCTGGAGAGATTCCAAGAAAAGCAGGAGCTCCTAGGTGACTGTTTTCATGGGAATGTGGGAGAGGGGAAGCTGATTATGGCTATTTCACTGTCCACCTTCTACCCTCCCAGGGGAAACTTGACCCAGATATCCCAGGCAGGTCATAGGCCAGCAACTCTAGTGGGGCTTCACAATCTTAGTGATACGGAATCGACCTAAGTGCCCATCAATTTAAGAGTGGATTAAGAAAATGTGGTATATATACACACTATGGAGTACTATGCAGTCATAAAAAGGAATGAAATAATGTGTTTTGCATAAACTTGGATGGAATTGGGGACCATTATCCTAAGTGAAGTATGTCAGGAATGGAAAAACAAACACTACATGTACTCTCTAATAATTGGGAGCTAATGGATGGGCACACACAAGCATAAAGAGATGCAAAGGTCATAGGAAGTCAAGAAGGGGGGAGGGGAAGGAAGGCGGAGCAAAAATCTGACCTAAGCATTATAAAAAGTATCTATGTAACAAAAATATTTGTATCCCCTTAATATTTTGAACTAAAAAAGGAGAAATGTATCTGGGCTTAAATGCTGGCTTTGTTCCCTACAGGCTGTGTGTCTTTGGGCGAGGTATTTAACTTTTCTGGACCTCAAACTCCTTGCATTTAATATACAAATAATACCACATTTACAGTGTGAGTACTAGTGTAATTATAAAATGAAAGAAAATTTTGAATTACCCACTGGGGAATTTTCCAGCTTCCTCAGTGCGAGCGAACCCGGACACTCCATGCTTGATGATACAGAGAGCACTCTGCGCAGAAAGTCTTGCTGCAAGTTCAAATTCGTGATTCTGGAGATTTCCCTTTTCCTTCAGGAATTATCACTAATTTCTACTCTCACCACCATTGCTCATTTTACATTAATGCTTAAGTCTAAACTCATAGGTTGAAATATTTCAAATGACCCTCTCCCCCCAAACCAGAAAAGGGGTCGGGAGAATAAGCACGAAGAGAAGCTTGCAATTAGCTCGTAATGTCTGACTCATCCACCTTCGTCCATAGATCCACACTTGCTCCGTGTTCACTGGGTGGCGGGTACTGTGGGCCCTGGGTGTTGAACCACGTGGTGTGCGAATCTCTGATTTCGTGGAGCTTGCAGTCTGAGTATCTCCTCACCTCATTTTCAGCCTGTCCTTTGCGGTACGTGTCATCTTTCTTCTACCTCCCAGAAACACAATAAAAGTCAAGACTTAAGAGAGTGGGGGCCAGGGAAAGGTAGTTTTCTCTCTAGGTAGCTTTAGGCTGGTTCCAGATTCCTTTCCAAAACCCATCTCTTCCACAGATGCTTGACATAATGAAAGTCTACTCACTTCAGCTTGAAACCCCAACCTCAATCAAAGGGATATGGGCTACTCCCTGTAGTTTATAGTTGTTACATCAGAACACAGCCAAAAGTACAACCACAGGTTCCTTCTATTAAATCTTGTGCTGAACTCTTTGGATATACAACCTGCATATGATGCATCTTAGCTCTATTGCTCATAAGAGAATGGAATCTAAATGACTTTGCTTTGAAGTCCTGGTCTTCTGCCATCTGTTCCAACATTACATCTCATTATTTCTCTACTTGAACTCTCTGTTTTAGTCTAATTGGTCTGCTTGCTGTCCCTAAACCAGATTGTGCTTTTTGTTCATGTTTTCATTCCACCCATAGAAAATTCTTTCTATTTCTTATCCATTTATGTAGGTCTTTTCTCTTCCTTCAAGATCAGACCTCTTCCTGCTCAGTGTGTATTATCGCATCACTTGGTTGTGTTTGTTTACACAGCTCCATCCTGCTGTTCATCTGCTGTAGCCAGCCTATTTCCCGAATCAGACTGTGTCCTCCCTGAAGGAAGATGGAGAGCTCTAGGGCCATAAGTACAATATGTTTCCTGCGAAACTTATAGATGTCGGAAATAAGTTCTTGAGGAGATTTAGTATTGCATTGAATACATGTGGTATAGATTTTTCTCATTAAAATTTTAAAACTTGTTTTCTAGACAACTCTAAGTGTGATAATAGTAGGGTCAGTGGACATTTTTCTTACTATTAAAAAGCAGTAGCAGGGTTTTGCTTCTAGTAATAGCAGGATAGCTTCTATTGGACCAAGTGTTTCACAGGTAACAGCTATCAGTTCTGGACAGAATACAAAAAACAAAAAAAATCAACTAGCTAAAGGCACTTAAGAATGACCCCAAACAGATAAAAGCTAGAGTGGAGGTCAACATTGGGCAGAAGGGAATGGCATTGGGTGAATTTCCTGTTTTTTAAAGCTATTTGGCTACGTATAGGCCTTAGTTTGGCCCCATGTGGAGTGGCTAAAACTCTGACATAAACCTGCAGTTTTGCTGATTGAAGAACCAGAAGAGTGACCTTAGCAACCAGAAACTAAGGGGGTGGGTGATATTTTAGAAATGGGGTATTCAAATTCTGTGCAAAAATGGCCCAAATATCTGGTTGATCACTGAACTACACAAGTGCAGGGCAAACTTCAAATATCTAAGTCTAAAAGAACTGAACAGTGATATCAGCTGCTGTCCACTACAGAGAAACAGAGTTTGGAGGTGGAGTCCTGCCAAGTTAACTGCCCACTAGGGAAAAATAAAATGAAATAAAATAAAATAATTAAGGCTCTTTGGAGGAATATAAAATATAAAAGCACCCACAATCTCTATGACATATCCTCCACAAGGTCTAGGATGAAATTCAAAAGCACTAAACATGTAAAGATTGGGAAACATGGCCCATATGCAACAGGAAAGAAAAGCAACCAGTAGAGACGAACCCTGATATTACCAAAAGCTGGAACTAAGAGAAAAGGATTTTAAAGCAGCTATGTTCAGGGGTGTAAGGGAAAATATGTTTGTAATAAATGAACACATAGGATATCTCAGCAATGAAATAGAAACTGTAGAAAGAAAGAAATGAGATTGTAAAATTTAAAAAGAAATACCTGAAATGAAAAGAAAAATTAACTGGATAGCACTAAGCACGCATTGCACCCAGACTTTGGTTTCTAAAAACCATTCTTCCAAAATAAATAAACAAAAATAAATAAATAAATAAATTCAGGGCTCTTTGGAGAAATGACTGATTCTAGTGCTAAGGAAGGGAAAATACAATATAAACCTGGAGCATCTTGTAGTACGAGAAAGTAAGGAAGTACACACATGCACACACACATGCAGAAACACACACACACGCACACAGCAAAAGGATGAAGATTTTCAAAGGTCCAGTGGCCAAGTGGAAGAGCTTTTAATAGCCAAAACAGTAACAATATAAGCAAAAAAAAAAAATAAAGTAAAATAAAATATTATTGAATTATAACCCAAAATCTAAAATAAATATCCATGAGTCCAGACTGACATAAATGGATGATTGAATTAATAAATGCTCGGGGGAGAAGAGGCAGGCTATCCTCATGGTAGAATTCCAAATAAGATATGTACATAATCTCTCTCTTCAGAGGTAGAGCTTAATCCTCCTCACATCTCCTAGGATAGGATAGATTTAGTGACTCCCTTTCAAAGAACAGAATAGGGAAAGAATAAAATAGTAACTTTCCAGTGGAGAAACCTGGTGAACATGACATTAATCAGGGGATGAAGTTAGTATCACTCATGACGTCATGTGGGTATCATGGGCCCGTGGCACAGTGCGATGAGAAGGGCGTTTCATCTCTGCTCTCTTCTTTCCAAGCACCCACAGACCATTCTAAACATGAGAAAAATATCAGAGAAACCTGGATTGAGGCATTCTATGGACTCCCTGGGCAGTACTCCTCAAGACTGTCCAGGTCATTAAAAACAAAGAATAACTGAGACACTATCACGGATCAAAAGACACTAGAGGACACAACAACCAAATGTCATGCAGTAGCCCAGACTGGCTCTGGAACAGAAAGAGGACACCAGCGGAAAGCCTGTTAAAATACAAATAAAGTCTGGGGTTTAATTAATATCAATGTACCAATGTCAGTTTCTTAGTTTTAGCAAATGTACCACGATAATAAAAGGTATTTACGATGACAGACAGTGGGTGGAGGGACATAGTACGGAGAGGAAATCTCTATACTATCTTCGCAACTCTTCTGTAAACCTACAATTATTCCAAAGGAAAAAGATAATATTTAAAAAGTTCACTGGAGAAGCTTAACAACAGATTGGAGATGACAGAAATGTCAGTGAATTTGAAGATTGAGCAATGGGAAATATTCAATTTAAAGACTAAGAGTAAGAAAAAAACCCAGAGCCTTAGTGATGTGTGAACCAATATCAAAACGTCTGACAAAATTGAGGTGCCACAAGGAAAGGAGAGTGAGAATGGAGCAGGAAAAAAAAAAAAACATTAAAGAAATAACAGTAAAAAACTGGCCGAATTTGGGGAAAGGCAAATTTGTAGATCAGGAAGCTCAGTGAACCCCAAGCAGGTTGAATATCAAAACAAACAAAAATAATCACACATTATATTCAAACTGCTGAAGTCAAAGGAAAAGAGAAAATACTGATAAAAGTAGTGACGTTGTTTGGCTATGTACGTTTGTGTTTGGAAAGTCCACCCTGGCACTGGAGTGAAGGGGAGGGAAGAGAGAACACGGAGTTGCTCAATCCATCAACACAAGCTGCGCCTTGGTATTTGCATATGTGCACTTTGCTGCTTCCTCCTCTCTGGTCTGGTATGACTCTGGGACAAATTTAATTTGCTGCATAGCAGTAGGTATTCTATGCTCTTATCTGGTATCAAGTGGAAGGGAGGAGAAAAGTCAGAATTCAGAGACTGGCGTCGTCTTCATCCAATCTCTGGGAGGATGAAGTTGATGTTCAGGTGCATCCCAGGAGCCCTGGAAACCTTCTGTGTATCATGTGGCTGTTTCTGGAATCTTGAGAATTCAGGGTGTATCTTCCAAATTAATCTTTTTGAGGAAAACCAGGTAGATGTGGTCTCTGGCCATCTTCAACCTTGACCCAAATCTTAAACCCCTGTGTATTGACACTAGTCCTTGAGAAATAAATTCTCTTATGCTGCCTTTTCTTGTAGTCCTGATCCATCCGGGCCTTTCCTTCTCCAAACACACTCTTCTTCCAGCAACGCTTTTCCTTCCCACGTGGCTCTAGGGTACTTAAGAGCCAATGTCAAGTGAGTGGGCTGCCAAGGCTCTACCGGGCAAGACGAGACTGGTGGTTGGGCTGACCTTGGAAGGATGCAGCGGAGCTGGAAGTGCAGGCCTGGGGGTGAGTGGCTCATGGGAGGAAGGGAGGAGAAGCCAAGCTCCTCACAAGAGGCTGGGCTGTACCACAAGGGAGGGATTCCTGACTTTGCTTAAGCCGTGTTATCATCGTTGGGTATTAGGTCCAAAGCTCTACTTCTTTGAATGTGTATATTATGAATTCCATCCCTCATTCCTATAATGACAGATCTGTCAGCTTCTGTGGATGTTGGCAGGCAGGGCATGCAGAGGAGAGGAGACCTTTCATCGAGCAGGCACGCCCCTGGGAAGCCGGTGCTCACCTCCCCACGCTAAAATGTTTCCCATCAGCAGTACGTTTTCTTCTCTTTTCCACCCTGTCTACCGCTCCCCTGTCCTGCCCAGTGGTCCTCTCCCGACACCCAGACCTGAATGAATGCTTCTTTCAGCAGAGGGATTTTTCCACCTGGTTGACTTGATGAAAGCTTTATGAGTTGACATTATGTGAAAAATGAACAAAGTGAAATCAGAAAGTGTGTGTGTGAGGGAGAGGGAGACAGAGAGAGAGAGAGACAGAGAGAGAGAGAATGTGTGTGTTTGCAGGGGCAGAGGTTGCAGGAGCTAAAAAGAGCCGCTGAAAACTTTATTACAAACTAAGAGACATTAGGAGCAATAAATCACTCATGTGTCTGTCATGAGGCACAGAAAACAGGGCTGGTTTTCAGGAAGAATTGGACGCATGTGCACCTCTTCTGCTAACAGCCAGGGTCCAGCTCTCCCTTGGAGCAGTCCTGAGCATTGTTGTAGACTCTTTCTACTTGTCTCTCTTTTCTTAACCTAAAGAATAAATAAAATCACTAGAAAAGTGTGGAATTAAAGAAAAAGCCATTAGCTGCCTGGCAGGAGAACTCTTAGTTTTCTTCTGCTTATGGAGAGAAGGTTAAGAAATTAGGCATAGAAATAAACTTCCTCAATCAAATATATATTTGTCAATTTCTGTGCATGCCTGCATGTGTGTAAGTGAACACGCTGCTTCTTCTTGGGCCTTCTTAATTTTTTTTTAAGTGGAGAAGATAAAAATGCTTTGCCATTGCATCATTGTAGGTCTCTTCCAAAAAAAATTTTTTTTTGCTCATTGAAGAGAACACAGAAAATAAAGAAAAATATAGAAAGGATGCCAAAAATCATCCATCAATCCATCACCCAGAAATACCCACTGTGTCTCTACAACATGGATGTACACATGTCCATGACAGCTACAAACCTAACATAGATACTTCTGCTATAATTGGAATATTTTTTGTGGCTGCCTCATAGAATTCTGTCTAGTTTGTTTTACCACAGTTTTGATGCCCTCTGGAGACATGAAAAAAGGTAAATTGTTCCTTGGTGGCTCAGGGTGATTCCTCATGTGGATGATTTTAAAGGTGGCGACAAGGTTTGGTATTGGAAATCTGAAAATCTCATTTGCAGCTATTGTGACCAAGACACTCTTGACCACGCCGACTCTGTGGAGAGAGGCCTTGAAGGAGAAACTCCGTCAGCACCAAGGATAAAGCTGAAGGTTCTGGAGAGTGTGGTTCATTGTCCTTTGGAAGAAAACTATTATCACTACTACTATTGCCATTGCTACCACCACCCTGACCCACCCTGTAACTGCTCTCCAGTTGGAGAAAGTTTGACATAAAGAGAGTTGGTTGCAATGCAGCAAGTGCTAAGTCAGGGGCAGATCGTAACCGGTTCTGTCTACAGGGACGGTGCTTCTGCTCTTACCCTGCCTCACTGGATTAACACACAACGACTTTCCAATGGCCCCTGCCCATGTGATCTCATTTAATTCTTATGAAGTTCTTTAAATTATACAATACTTACCCTAGGTCCTGTCTGACAGGATTCTCCTAGAAGACATGTTATGGGATGTGTAAGGCGGGGTCAGTGGCCTTGCATTTCATGTCAAGGAAAGTTCTTGATCAGTAGTGTCAAAAAAAAAAAAAAAGGAACTAGCTCAGGACATTGTGGGTTATGTCATATAATTAGGTAGGTAAGGGAGCTGACTTACTTTCTGCAAGGTGTATCCTCAGCTGTCTCTCTCCAAGCCCTTCCAACTCTCCGACAGAGCTCAGCTGGGGAGAAACCCCCGGAAGAGCTCTCCTGACCCAAATCTCCACTGTCACTTCCCTCCCATAATTACCAGCATGGCCAGATTGCCAAGCAAAGCTTTTTACAACCAACAAACGAGACCCTCCCCGCCCCCACCGCTGCTGCTGCTGGTCTGTCAGGCTGCTGTGCCTCATTCGACCTGTCCCTGGTCTCTGGGGCACTGCTCTTTGGGATGCATTTTGCAACATAAGCTATTCTCCTGCTCTGTGAAGCAAAGCAAAGAATTAAAGACAAGCTTGAAATTAGAGCTATTGCAGCCCTGGGATTCAGAGAATCATAAAATCACAGGATTTTTTTTTCAGTTGGAAGGGACCATAGAGATCTTTTCAACCTGCTGATTTTACATAATGGGAAACGGGGTTGGGGGTGGGTGGGAGGATGGAAGAAGGAGGATAGGGAGGGGAGCTTAGAACCAGAAATGTTGCGTACAGGTGGTGATGCTAAGGTTTGGATCATTGGTGGGTGACCAGGGTGGGGAGAATAAGAATGGACACGTGAAGTTTTTCCTAGAGTTTTCTAGCTAAACTTAGAGTCTTTAGTTCTCTGTGCAAATGCAGTGGCTTTGATAGGGCTAAACATTTCCAGAACTGGAACCCAAGTCACACCATTTCTTGCCCATCACATACCATTTTCCCCTAAATAAAGCGAGATGGCCAAATGCTCTCCTTCTTTAGTTTTGGACAGAAAAGGAAAATGTCCCTGAATATCAAAGTTCACTCATGTATTTGTGTTTTTAAGCAGAGCCGAGGGGCTGTGCTTTTAACCTGAGGGGCTCCTCTTTCTGATGTCTGCAAAGATAGTGAAAAAAAAAAAAATCTGAGGATTACTCTATTTTCCCGTAAAACAAAGGGCTGAAGTCACTTTCAGGGAATGCGAGTTGAAGTGAGAACAGCAACCTTCCCCCCACCCTCCCAAATTTTAACTCTTTCTCCTGGCCAGGCTGTGAGGGGCCTACCTCCTCAGAATGTCTCATTACCACATGAGGATTTCGCTCTTTTCCTCTTCCTACATCATCCGCCAAGTTTCAGAGGCCTGAGGGCATTAAGAATCGTAGCTAGGTCGCTGGGGCCCTCAGTGGTTTGCACAGTTCAGTGTGTATGTTCATTTCCCCAGAAGGTCCCTGGCTTCCACGCCTTCTCCACGAGGTGTGTGATCCTTGGAGTTAGGGCTCAAAGGTTCTAGCCCAGCCTCCCTGTGTTAGTCGGCCAGGGCTGCCATAACAGAGTACCACAGTCTGGGTGGGTTAAATAACAGAAGTTTATTTTCTCAGAATTCTGGAGGCTGGAAGTCCAAGAGCAATGTCTCGGCAGTGGTGGCTTCGTCTGAGGCCCTCTGCTCGGCTGGCAGATGGCATCTTTCTCCTCCCTGTGTCCTCACAGTCACCCCTCTGTGCTTGCCTGGTTCCTAATTGCCTCTTCTCATAAGGACACCAGTCATATCAGATTAAGTTTCACCCTAATGACTTCATCTAACCTAAAGACCTCTTTAAAGACCCTGTCTCCAAATACAGTCGCATTCTGAGGTGCTGGGAGTTGGGACTCCAACATAATGAATGGTAGGTGAGGGACACAGTTCCGTCCATGACACCCTCTACTTCTCTCCTTCCTTACAGAGGTGGGGAAATGGACCCTTGGAAAGATTCCGGAGTTGACCTGAGCACATGGTGGAGTCAGCTTTTGAACCCAGGCCAAAGCCCAAGCTCTCCACTGCCCCACACCTGCCCTCAAAGCCCCTGTCTTTAAGGAGTTCCCAGTTTAATGAAGGCAGACCAACACGCAAACATGTAAGCATCCGTACACACTGCAAAATGCGATTGTATGTGTAATGCTGGAACGGGTGATGCCTTGATTTATGACGACTAGGACGATGGAGACATCACTTCTGCTGGAGAAGGCCACCTGTTCAACATGCTCCTTAGGGTCATGGTCATTGGGTTCTCTTGCTCCACAGGGAGGCCATATGTATGGGAAAAAAGCAACTAGACTAGAAAACTGAAGTCCATGTTTCTGATCAACAACACCTCTGTGATTCCTCTTTCTGGATCTGCATATGGGGCAGGAGCACTGGGAAGGGCCAGGGGGCCTTCGTCACCCGCTGCAGGTGGTGCTTTCCTTCGCTCAGGGCTTGCTGACAGGTCTCTGATCCTGCAGCCTGATTCCAGGAACTTGTTCTGGGGTAACGAGCTTTCAGCCCCGCACTTGCGAACACTAGCAAATGAGGCCAATTGCAGCTCCTTGTGGATCACCTTTCAATCGGGAGTTGACAAGGAGAACAATGCATTTGTTTGTGCTGTCGAGTCTTCAGGGAGAATCTGTCATCACCGAGGTGAGTGTCAAGGGGGTTTCAGCCTCTGTGACTGTCGGGGTAAGAGGAGAGGAGAAAGGCAAGTTCAAACCTGCTGACACTTCTGGGTGGAACTCTCAGGCACCTTTCCCTCTCCTGAGTTTCCACGGGAATAAACTCTGTTCTAGTTAAAGAGGCTTTTATTACAATTTTAACAATAGCACACTGCCAGTGAGTGTCTTTCTTTCTTTTTTTTTTATTTCAGCATATTATGGGGGTACAGATGTTTAGGTTACGTATGTTGCCCTTGGCCCCCCCCCAAGTCCGAGTTTCAAATATGTCCATCCTTCGGGTGGTGCGCATTACACTCTTTGTGTATGCATATACCCGTCCCCTGCTCCCTCCTCCCCCCTCCCCCCTGCCCAACACCCAATAGATGTTATTCTTATATGTGCACTTATGTGTTGATCAGTTAATACCAATTTGATGGCGAGTACATGTGGTGCTTGTCTTTCCATTCTTGGGATACCTCACTTAGTAGAATGCGTCCCAGCTCTATCCAGGAGTATACAAGAGGTGCTATATCACCATATGGAGTACTATTCAGCAGTGTTTTTCTTTTGTCCCCCCAAAAGAATAGCTATGTGACACAACATGTATATATTCATGGCAGCAGGATGGAAGAGGAGTATCCTGCCTTCTATATATAGACATATACATTCACCCTAAATAGAGCAATTGTTCTCACCTTCCTTTTCCTATCGATGTTTTCTGGGCTAGAGGTGGTCTCGTGCCTCTTGGAAGATTCATTCCAGCTATTTGGAAGGCAATGAGCAGAACAGCAGGTTCACTGCCAAGTGTCAAAGGCTGCCCTTCTATTAGCTGGATGACCAGGTGGGAGGGGACGGCAGGGGTCTCAATTATTAGAAAATTTACCTGAAGTACTAGGCATAACCCACTGACATTAACAGTCCTCTGCATTTCTCAAAGGACGGGAGCTTGACGGCCCACGCAAAGCTGCACGGAGGACCTGAGGGCAGGGACCTGGTTCACATAGAATTGCAACCTTCAGTATTTTAACTATTGGCAACCCCCAGAGGGAGGCTCAGAGGGCAATGCTCTAAGCGGAGCCTCTTGCCCATCAGGTCTCTGCTTTCTTACGATGCTCTGAGTGGCTGTGATATTATTTGTGAATTGGGTGTTATGTCATGGTGCCTGCTTTCAGACACTGCTCCCGTCAGATTTCTCTATGCCCTACTTTTTTGCAAGACCATTAACTTGAGTGTGTCACAATTCTGCCCAGTTGGACATGACTGCACCTGCTTATAACTCAGGGATGCATTTTAAAAAGAGAACAACCCAGAGAAACAAAAAGACCCTTCGAATTCATTTAAATTAACACCACACGTTCCTGCCCATCTACCTTTATGAGGTCATCATCCAAAATAAGGTTTTCTTCTTCCAGATTTGAGTTAAAAAGACTTCAATATCCATGGGTAAGAGATTCCACATTATGAAAACAGAGAAAAAAGAAATACTGCAAAGGCCTGTGGGAAAGGACTTTTCAAGATTGAAGAGGAAGAAAAGTCATTTCTGCGATCAGCTCAGGCATTTAGCTCAGGATTCTTTTGGGTGGCATGTGACCTGCATGTCACAATTCAATCTAATGATTGTTTATCCTGCAGGGAGTCCCCCAAAATGCAGCTATTGTGGTCCCCTCACTCAAGGGGTGAGACTGTCCAGATTTTATCTCCTTGTAAAAGAGCAGGATTCAAAATCCCTGTTATTTTTCTCCCTCTGCCTCACCAAATATAGGGCTACCTAAGTGGCATTTTATGTTTTAGAAACCACAAGCTGCAAAAGTTCCTACCTGTAGCAGCTCAGACACTGGCTAAAAGTTCTTTTTCTACTCTTCGTTCCTTTGAAAGAACATTCAGTTAAGAAGTCAAGAGCCTGGCTCTGTGACCAGCTCACTTGCTGTGGCCTGAACATGTCCCTCAAAATTCGTATATTAAAGCTCAGTCATCTGTGGTATTCAGAATGTTAAGAGGTGGGACCTTAAGGAGGTGATTATATGATGAAGGCTCCACCCTCACGGATGGGATTAGTGCCTTATACAAGGGCTTGAGGGGGCAAGTCGTTCTTTCCATCCTTTTTGTCCTTTTCGCCAAGCGAGGATGCCACAGGAAAGCACTGTGATGAACAGGCCTTCGCCAGACCCCAAGTCTGCCAGCACCTTGATCTTGGACTTCTCAGCCTCCAGAACAGTGAGCAATAAACTTCTGTTGTGTTTAAATTACCCAGTCTAAAGTGTGTTGTTCTAGCAGCTCTACCAGACTAAGGCATCACTGTATCAGCCGTCCCCAGCCTTTTTGGCACAGGGACCGGTTTCATGGAAGACAATTTTTCCACGGACCATGGATGGGCGGGTGGGGTGTCATGGGTGGGGAGGGTGTGGAATGGATCTCAGGTGTTGATGCATGTCCCGTTTCCTAACAGGCCATGGACCGGTAATGGGCTGCAGCACGGGGGTGTTGGGTACCCCAGTAAATAACTCGATATTTAAGGGTTTTTTTCACCTCAAAAAAGCCATTAATTTCTGACCCTTCTTTTTCACTCAATTCCAATCCCACCTTTTCCGTTAAGTTGCCCAGGGGTGTGCTCCTTCCCCTGGAAGGCCCCTTTGTTTGTCACGAGTCCCTGCTCTTTGACATGTACTTCTCCTCTGCATTATTTGTGAACACGAGTTTTCATCTGTCCTACTGCATGACAAGCCAGCGGGTCACTGGCACCTGCTCCTCCTCTGAGCATGTCTTTGAGCGATTTCACGACTGGCTCCGTGGAGACTGTGTCTGGGGCTCTCAGGCTGGTGTGGCTGCAGCCCTTCATCGTCAGCCCTCATCCCTCCTCTCATCTGAACAGCAGCGACATCTTCCTTCATTTCGACATTACCACCTTGGCTCTGATTTACAGAAACCGATTGGAAAAAAGAACAATAATAACAAACTTATTGGAAAACGACTTTGTAAACAATCCGATACTCTAGAATAACAAGCATTTTGGACACAACTGGTAGTGTCAGTTGAGGGCCACAGCTATTTTTTGGGAGGGGAATTATGTAAAGGAGTAAAATCCCCTCTTGAATAAACCTTGTAAGAAAAGTCTAAGCATGGGAATGAGAGAGGAATGCATGATGACTCAGAGCTGGGTATAAAAATAATCAGGATTTCTGATTCTGGGCTTCTCTGGGCTCTCACTTATCTTTCACCAGTGAAATTGCAATGTAAGGAAACCAACTATAGGAGATTCCTGATGGATAGCTGTGATGACTTCCAGAAGAATAAGATGTTTACATTGCCTTTTGGAACTGCTGGTTTCTCTTGAGTCTGAATGCCCACCTGGATTCTGGGGCGCCCCGACTACAGTGTCTTCTTATAAAACCTGGAACGTGCTGCTTTCTGTATTGCATAGTTTATCACTGGGCAGTGGTGTTTAAATTGTTTTCCAAGCTGTGAGTCTAAACTGAGGCTATAGGATTCCTAAAGAAGCCTTTATAGTATTTTTCTAAGTTGTGACTACTTTCGTTTTTGCAAAAGAAATGTCAGTAGTTTGGCTGAGATATATACACAGTAGGGGTTGGCAAACTTTTTCTGTAAAGGTCCAGATGGGTAAATAATTTAGGCTTTCTGGGCCCACCGTCTCCGTCACAAACACTCAGAACTGCCATTGCAGCGCAAAAGCAGCCAGAGACAATATGTAAACAAATGAACGAGACTAGATTCCAATAAAACTTTATTTACGGACATTGGCAGTTGAATTTCGTAACATTTCTATGTGTCACGACATAGTCTTCTTTTGATTTTTTAAAAGCCATTTTAAAGTGTAAAAAACATTCTTTGCTCTTTGGCTGTAGAAAATGAAGCTACAGGCCGGGTTTAGCCCCTGGGTCATAGCTGCCCACCCCGCTATAGAAGAAAACTGTTTACTGCGGAAGTCTGTGCCTCCAAGTGCTGGGTGCTCACGTGGGTCCTCACCCTGGCAGCTGAATTAGGTGTCTCTTCAAATCTGTGAAACGAAATAAATGAGGGCAGGCTCCTCTTACCATCTAGAATGCAGTGCGTGTGCACCGCACTATTGCAGGTATCAGATTCCAGCACAGAAAACACTGTCACGCCATTAATAATCTTCGGAGGAACACCTTGGAACTTGACTCGCCGGGGGCGCGTTGCAAATGGGCTCTAATGGCTTTTATTTCTCATTCTTGTCACCTCAGATCTAATCAGCTGTTTTGTCATTTTTAATTCCTATTTGGCAGGATCCTCCGACTTCTCTGGCCTTTCAGATGAAGGCGCTGAGGAAAGCCAGGCCCTGGGGCTCTTAGGACTGGGAAGTAGAGCAGAGGGACGGGGCTGAGTGGAGGGTGGCCTTCAACTTGGCTGACGCGGGAGGACCGGGGATGTATCTAAATCCCCAGGTGACTGCCACCTCTGTACCTCTCTGCTGAGGCTCACTCATGTCCTCAAATTACTTTCTCTGGGGACAGGATTTTTCATTCCTCAATTGGAAATAAGTTTCAAATCTCTCTTGTGCTGCGTTGGCTAAGAAGAAGATGAAACACTCAACACCATACAATCGAGCTCTGGTCCACCTTCTGCAAACACAAACAGCAATGCCCCCTGCCTCTGAGTCACCAAAGGGCCACTTTTGACTATGACCCCACCCTCCTGGGAAGGCAATAAGGAACTGCAAATAATGAAAACGAATCATTAAATAAAAATAAAATGCAATGAAATACAAGATCATTTAAAATAAATAATGAATACATAAAACTAATAAGAGCTAAGTATTTGTTAGTGTTTCTCGTGTCCCAGACATGATGCTGAGCATCTTCCTTATATATTAGCTCATTGAATCTTCACTATGGCTCAAGAATATTGCTCTTTTCATTTTGTGGGTCAGAAAAAGAAACTCAGGGGGCAAGTCACTTCTCAAGGTCCATAGCTGGGAAGTAGCAGAAGCACTTCGAAATGCAGACCCATCTGTCTTTAGAACGTATAATCTTCACCACCCACTAGGCAGCTGTGTGTCTTTTCCAGATCATCGTACCTCTCTGAGCCTCCATGCCGTCCCCTCTGCTCAGAAGCAGAGCTTAAGACTGTAACTTCTCGAACCTCACTTCCCAGCCATAATTCTGAACCTATTATTTTCAATCTTCCTCTTTCAGGAGGGGAAAAACTAAACACATAAGTTCATATGGTAGTTTATTAAAAAAAAAAAAACAAAGCTAAATGTTCAGAATATATCTTTGAGTGGTTGTTTATTTAGTACCATCTCTTGTACCTTCTTTACAGAAACCAGAGTACAATCAAGCAATAATAAATAATAAGCACTCGTCCTCTGCTAGACATGGGAAAAAGACCAGCTCTGATCTTTTTTTGCAAAAAGAGTGTAAACTATCTCGAAGGGTAGACGTAAATGAGAGCAAAGAGCTCTTCAATCAAAAATTCAAGATTCTGAATTATTAAAAAAGCATTATGCTCATTACACCATATTTATGAAGACAGAAAAATAGTAGCTACCAAGATTTTTCAGCAAGAATTGAAGCTCTAGGCACTTAGGAGTTCAGCAGAAACTTGTTTGATTCATTATGTAAACGCGGGGTATTTCTGTTTAATTCTGTAACCTAAAGTAATCAGGTAACTAAAGGCCTCCTTTCCTACAATGTCCTAATATTCAGTGTCAGAGACACAGGGGAGGATCAGGGCCAGAATAATAAAATCCAAAGCCCTCTTCTGAATACTTCCACTTTTAAGGACAAAAGACTGGAACAATTTCTTTCCAGCCAATTAAAACCAGAAATCTAGAATCCATCCCAGCAGGGACATGAGGAGTAGGAGGAAGATGAGATCTCTCAGTCAAACACAGTGATGCCAGCCAATCAGCTGACAGGGAGAAACCGCTACTAACCTTCCCATAGGGTACAAGCCATGGCCTTAAAAAAAAAATTTTTTTTTTTTAAAGTCAAGAATAAGTATTGGCAGAAGACAGATTTCCCTCCCTAACAGGCCCTAGCAGAATGACCTGCTCCAAACTTCATTTATAAGCCTCATTTTGGTCTTTCAAATATTGATTTTTAAAATATTCTTTGGGAGAAAGCCACTTGGGGACCTTTGAGTTGGGGTTCACAAATGATGCATGCCCAGATGTGTTTATTGCAGAATGGAAATGTAGACTTTTTCCCTCTCCTCATTTCCCTCCACCTAAGTATCTCTTTATTCATTACTTTAATTACCTAATCGTAAATTTCTTTAGGGGGTTACTTACAAAGAAAATTAGCATCAAAGCTTGGCAGTAAATTCAGGGGCTTTTGGAGACAGTCCAAGCTGTTTCACCTGTGATTAATTAGATGGTTTTTTTTTTTTTTTCCTTTAAGTGCCAGAAGGCTGTTGAGGTCTTTAAGCAGTTACATGACTGCTGGTGGTGCTGCAATTATGATTGATGCACGCGTCTGGGGTCTGAGGCTGCAGCCCGGCTTTTGTTGGTGGCGTGTGGGTGTGGGTATGGGCGTGCGTGTGTCAGACAGAGGGATAGGAACAGACTTGGGTTGCAAGAGCTTGGAAAAATTCCAAGGGTTTTGAAAACACAGTGAGGTGCTTCTTTAACATTCTTGTAAGTGCAAGTCTAGAAGCTCCAAGCCAGAAACTCCTATCAAAATATTTCAGCAATTTCAGAAATGTTGGTTTAGCAGGCCTCTTCCTCAACATTAGTCACTGCGGAGTCAAGCTTTCTTTATGGGGATGCTTTAAGAAACGCATATTTTCAACAATCCTTTTGCTTCATATATATACATAGCAGAGCAACTGAACCTATTTTTTTGGGGGGGGGAGGGTCTTGCTACATTGCCCAGGCTGGAGTGCAGTGGCTATTCACAGGTGCAATCACAGCACATTCCAGCCTTGAACTCCTGAGCTCAAGCGATCCTCCTGCCTCAGCCTCCTGAGTAGTGGGGGACTATGGGCACATATTATTACGCCAGGCTCAAATCTGTTTTTAAAAGAGTCCATGTCTCTCTAACATTCCACACTGTGAAAAACAAGACAGGAGAAAGTGGTTTCTTTGGATAATTCACTGGGTATAAAATTATCCCCAAACTCTAGCAATAAAGTCAAAGCAACCTCTTGGTGTATTGGGAAAAAAGTTAATACTGCTGGTCACGATCAATATGCTTTCAAGGGTACAATATGGAAAGTTGGTGATTGTTTTGTAACAAATGCCAGTTTATCATTTTTTTAATCCTCTGTGTGAGAGAGGAGAGGGTTCTGCAAACCCCTGGATGCAGTCATGGTAGAAGGAAGTTCAGAGTTCTTGCCAGCTTTCGCTGCAGTTTGTATCAACTTCTGAGCCCCTAGAAATTGAGGTCATTATCATCTAACGTACATCAGTCTACACATCTATAACATCCACGACAATGTTTTAACAACAAATTAAATATCCAATACTAACCTGGCTTCTTAGGGTGACAGAAATGCTTTTCATGTGGGTATGTTACAGAGATTTCTGCCATCCCTGTCAGTGTGGCCTGGAGTCAGGGGCTGGCAAACTCATCCTGTAAAATAGTGCCAGAGAGGAGATGTTTAAGGCTTGTGGGCCATTAGGCCTCTGTTGCAACTACTCAGCTCTGCAGTTGTAGTGAGAAAGAGCCATGATCAATAGGTAAATGAATGGACAGAGCTGTGTCTCAAAAAAAGGTGTCTGCTGACCCCCGGCCTACAGCACCGCTTCTCAGACTTTAATGAGAGCACAAAATACTTGGGGATCTTGTTAAAATGTAGATTCGGAATCAGCAGGTCAGGAGTGGGCCTGAGGTCTGCATCTGACACTCTGCCACATGGTAGTGGCGCTGCTGGTCTGCGGACCTCACTTTGAGCAGCAAGGCGGTACGGAGTCTCCTTGAAGCATATCCTTCCTGTCTATTTCCAGGGCGCCGGCAGTGACACTGAGGCTCGGAGAACAGAGACGAGCTCTTGGTTCATTAGGAATATTGCCGTAGGACTAGTGTTAAGTTTAGATCAAATCTGTGATCTTCAAAGATTCCTCTAGAACTTCAGCCCTTGGGGAGGGTCCGGATTTCCCTTTCCCGAACATCTCCTTCTGCTTTTTCACCTCTGAGACTGGTTGTTGACGGTCTCGCACCCCTAAAGGCACAGATGGCTCAGCTACGGTGCGCCCGCACACGCAGCGCATCAAGATGGTTTACAGCAGCTCGCCTCGCTGTGGCCCGTTCCCGCCCGGGCGCGCCGGGTGGGGGTCTCTGATGGCCAGGCCGAGAGCCCTCCGGCCCCCGCCTAATGGGCTGCGATGCAGGAGCTAATGCAGGTTGAGAGACCAATTAACGGGGCTTGTTTCTACCAACACTGCATCTGAACATCAATTATGCTGAACAACACGCTCTATTAAGACATTTCCCTGCCACTATCATTTGCAATGGGACATTTCAGAGCAGGGCGGAGAGGAGCCGCCTGCCTGAAGGGTTTCTGTCTCTCTCGCTGCCACAGAGGGCTGGCGGTTGGCAGCACGGTTTTAGAACCAGGAAAACCGCAGAGCAGGAAAACAGCCGACACTAATTGGCTCATTTATCTGGGCTTCAGTCTCTAGATCATGGGCATTAAGGTCCAGGGAGCCGGAGAATAAGCTGGGCGAGGGACCCTGGTAATCCCTCGCGTGATCCGCCCATTCCGCTCACAAATGGGAAGCACCAGGCACTGGGATGTTCAATGTCTGAACCTTCAAAAATATAATCACAGGAACAGGAAGCAGTTGAGGGAAGGAAGACGGTTGTAGTTTCTTCTTCCGGTTTAGCTAGTTTTGAGCTCCATTCCTCCCTCATCTTCTCATCTCATCGTCTGGAGATCTTCCCTTGGAATGCACTCCTTGATTTGCACATCAGTGCTTTGGTCTATAAGTGGCTCAATTCATTTCCATGCATCCTGACCGTGCTGCTCCAATGGACTGAGTATACTGAGTAATCCAGCCAGATTTAGAACACAATCCCCACTCCAGAGTCAACAGTTTGGTGGGGAGACTGGACTAATGCAGACATCTACTCATTTATGCAACCATTCATCCATTCCACAGGTATTTGTTAATTACCCGTTATATTTCTGGTGCTCTGCGGGGCTGGAAGCCCTGTTCCTACCCTGTCAGGGTTATCGCTAGATAGGAAGGTGGGTACACAAAAGAGCAATAGTGTTGTTGTGTGAGTAGTGCTACCGTGACTGTGATACTACTGCTACCAAGGGGGACACAAAATAGACAAAACACGACAGCACAAGAATCATGTATTTTAAACCCTTAAAACGTAATGTAGGTTTAAAACAAGTGTTATGCCCTCTCCTGTACCCCACAGTACTTAGCTCAAACTTCTACCACTCTTCGTAAACTTTTTAAACTTCAAGAAAAAAAAAAAAACTGAGATTATCAGGTTTAAGCTCGCTCAACTTCCAGCAGTTGAAAAACTATCTATGTTTGCATTTACTCTCTCCCTGCCTCCTTCTGTTCTTGCAGGAAGAGCTGTTATTTCTCTTGTTTACGGCCAATCCCTCGACCTGTGCCCTTGACCAGCGATGCTGCTGTCCCCTCAGCATCTTACTGCACCTGTGACGGCCTTTCTCCTTCCCCAGTCAGCACCTCCATCTGAACTGGCTCTTTCTCACATCATAAAATTACAATCAAGCCTGGTGTCCACCTTAAAAAATAAAGTCCTCCCCTCGCCCTGCATCTCCCATCCTTTTCTTACCTTCTAAGCTTACACGTCTTGCTTCTTGACTTGTTCTCTGTTCTGTCCACCCTCCACCTCTTGTTCTTCAAATGCCTGCATTTGGTACCTTCTGTCCCTCCACTCCACAGATACTGCTCTGGCTAAAGGCCCCAACAGTCTGCTGACAGCCAAATCCAATGTGCTCTTCGTTCGACTTCATCTTTCTCAACTCAGACCTGGTATTTTACACTAATGGCCATCTGAGTCTCCAACTCTGCTCGCCGCCCGGTCCTTCTCTTGTCCTTTGCTGACTCTTATTTCTTTGTGTGGCCCCTAAATATTGTGTTTTCTGTGTATGTTTCTCTCTTGGACATCTTCTCACTTCACACCCTCTCCTGCCTTCCCTGTGTCCTCTTCTAATCACCAGGTGTCAATCCCCACCGTCTTCTGACTTTCAAAGTGCAGTTTAATTAACCCCTCCTCTGAGCCTCAGTCCCATCTACCTGCCGTGCAGGCATCTCACCTTGCTCTAAAGTCATCAGGCCCAGCGCGGTGGCTCACACCTGTAATCCCAGCACTCTGGAAGGCCGAGGTGGGAGGATCGCTCGAGCCCAGGAATTCGAGGGTTCAGTGAGCCATGAAGGTGCCACTGAACTCCAGCCTGGGTGACAGTAAGACTCTGTCTCTAAAAAAATAAATAAGTAACCTTAAGTCATAAATTTTCCACCAAAACCTGCTAATCCTTTTGCATACCCCGACTTGGTGAATGGCAACATCATCGGAAACTTGGATGTTTTTGCTTTTTCTCACCCTGACACCCGATCAATCAGTCCTATCAACCCCATTTCCCTAACATCTGTCATAGCTGTCCTCTCTTCTCCATTCCTGCTGTTCCTGTCTTACTCCAGGACTCATCATCTTTTATTAGGATGAGGGCCGTTAGATTCCCATCTCGTTTCCTTGCCTCTGATATCATTTCAGATTTCACGGCCTTTCAGTCTATCCAATACGTGGCAGCTAGGGTTGCCTTGCAAAACACAAATCTGATTTTGAACAAAAGCACACTCCAAACCTTCTGTGGCTGGGCACAGCCTGCAGCGGTTGTCCTCCTACAGAGGAGAGGCTTGGCGGGGCTACCTGAGTGGCCACAGTGAGGGGTGGGCAGAGAGGGTGATTAAGGGTTTTGAATGGTAGACATTCTACCCTCTTTTTCTACCCTCTGCCCTTCATTCAGTATTGTGCTGGCTAGTGTTTAACAACCAGCTCTCGAAAAGTAAGAACAAAACCTTTATTTGTAGAATTTGCTGGTTTTCATGGTATAGATACTCCCATTGTGGCCAATTTCAAGCTGCCAACATACCAGCGTCGCTGGATTGCTTTGACACAACACCACTGTCCCCACCTTCTCAACCACCCCATGGCCTCAATCAGAAGGACTCCACCTTCATCTGTGACATACTAGGCTTCCTCATGAACCAGGGATGGCAAACAGGTTTTAACTCACAGAAACTCTGATCAATTGTTAATGGCTGCCTAGAGGGCTGCAGTGAAGGGTGATTAAATTGCCTCCAGGTTCAGGGAATAGAGTGCTATGATCAATTAGTAATGTCTGCCATGGGTGTGGGGAGCTAGCGTGGCTACATGTGCTACATATTTTTACTATAGCTGCTATAAGTACTAACTTGAATACAAGATTCCTTGTGCAACTAGGAAATAGTTTGAAAATTTACAGAACAAAGCCAGAACTCATTAGCCTAGAGTACAAAATCTCCCATGCTCTGGCCTGTGCCTAATTCTTTAGCCTTATTTTTTCCTATACCTCCCCAACACTCGAAGCCTTAATCATATTGAAACACTTGAGGTGTGCTGAATACACAAAACTTTTCCACAACTCTGTGACGGTACTCACCCTGTTGACACTGCTTTGGGTGTGCCCATTCATGTTCTTGCGTCTGGAGAATACCTGCTATAGTGACACCCAGGAAAATCGCTGGAGTTACCCGGACCCTCTAAGTAAAGGTTACCTTTTTATAAGGCTTCTTTCCTTTGCTCACCAAACTCTTGCCTAAATGAGCTGAAGCCTGTCGGTCCTATGACTTAAGAAAGAGGATGCAAGGTTGTGATAGTTCAGTAGCTTCGTTGCAAATGCTGTGTGATTTGAGAGGATTTGTGGATTATCTGCATAAATGTGCCCAGCCTGAGAACACCTGGCTGCTCTCAGTGAGAGCTGCGCTGAGACTTCTGTTGGCCCCATAGAAACAGTACGCTGGTCTGTGAACACACGTGTGCACATATTTAATAACAAGACTGTACTCTGGTCTGTGCTGTTCCTCCCACTTGTGATCAGGAGAGGTGGACCCCAACTTCCTTCTCAGCTGACACCCTGAACCTCTGTGGTCAGCAAGCGCAGGTCCTGCCTGCCGTGGTGACAGCAAACACCTGTCAGCACTAGGGAACTCCCCTTCCTAGGGTCCAGGGGGTGACAGTTGATAACAAAGTTTGCTTTTGTTTTATACATATCTGGCAAGTCTGTGTTCTCTGTGTAAGGGCACATTTGGAAGCTCTTAGCTCTACCTTCTGAAGTAGATTATTTAAAAAAAAGTTTAATTGACAAATAAAGGTTGTATATATTCAAGGCATACCATGTTATTATTTGATATTCATACACATCATATAAAGATTATTACCCTCAAATTAATTGACACATCCATCACCACCCATGTTAGACATTAGATCCCCAAACATGTTCATCTTGTAACTGAAAGCTTGTGCCTTTTGACCAATATCTCCCCATTTCTCCCACCTCCAAGCTCCTAATAACTACGGTTCTGCTCTCTGCTTCTGTGAGTTCCACTTTTTTAGATTCTGGATATGTGAGATCATAAAGTATTTGTCATTCTTTTCCTGGTTTATTTCATTTGGCACAATCTCCTCCAGGCTTATCCTTGTTGCAAATGGCAGTATTTTCTCCTTTTTATGGCTGAATAATATCCCAGTGTGTGTGTGTGTGTGTGTGTGTGTGTGTGTGTGTGTGCGCTCATGTGTACACGTGTGTGCATGTATGTGTATAAAAACACATTTTCTTTTTTCATTCATAGATTTTTAACAAGACTAGACTTACTTATGTTCATCTGTAAAATGGGGATAAGGGCATTTAGATTATTTGTATGGTTGTCATGTAAATAAAGGTGACAATATCTGTAAAGTACTTAACACAGAGATTGGTGCACAGCAACTGTTTTAAACTGCAATTTTAATAATGCAAACAACACCATTATCATCTTTCCAGATTCACTCACATGAAGCGTGTCTTCACTATCCTCTTCATTAGCTCTCTGTGCATCTGTAGAACCCAGCACGGGGATTTCTCCATAGCGATTATTATTTAAAATATTAACATTCGCAGAGAATTTACTAAATGCCCAAACCATGCTGAGTATCACCTGTATAATCTCATTCCATCCTCATTACAATTGTATGAAGTAACAAAAACTGAGGTACCGAGGGACTAAGTCACTAAGGGCGCCCAGTGAATCAATGGAAAATGTGGAATTTGGAGGAAAATAAGAAAGCTATTTCCATAGCTCTTGCTTTTAAGCTCTGTGCATTGCCGCCTCTGCTTTTTGTTGTGATTTCATTTACACATGGCTTTTCCAACATGAGCCGGGAGCTACTTGAAGAGAGATGGCTTTTTCCTCTTTACAGTTTTATAACAGCATCTCGTGCCATGCCTGGCATCATTCGTGGAGGCTGAGGTAGAATGGAGCATAGAAAGGGGGACATTTGGTTACAAAGCCAACACAGTTCAAAGATAAAGAGTGTGTATGTCTTTAAAAAGATCGAGATCTTTCTGTCTTGATTTTTTTTCACCTGGGCCCTACTGGAGAGGTACCCAGCCTGAGGACAGAGAATAAGAGCTATGGCCTGGAAAGATGGAAGCTCCAATGTTTCCCTGGCCACCTCTGGTCCAGAGTAGGGGAGGCTTCGATGAGCCCCGCCTGGATGACCGCGGGCCTTGCTGTGGGCTGTGCTGGACTTGATGAAGAGGCGATGCTGGGCAGAGACTCAGTGCAAACTACTGAGATGCCCCGGCTCTGTAAGCAGAAGATGAGGTGGAGCCAATGATCTCAGTAACACCAAGCGGCTGCTTGTGCCAATGCCCATTTTTCCATACGCAATGCACAGAGCTTAAAAGCAAGGACTATGGACCTGCCAGATGGTGCAAAAAGGAGGGCCGCCCGAGCTCCTGGGCTGACCCACCAGCACACTGATGTCCCGCCACCGGCTGGCCTAGAGACAGCCCTCCCAGACGGCACTGCCTCTGTTCTCCGAAGCAACACACATATAACTACTTTTTTCTTTTTCTTTTTTTTTTTTTTATAACTGTAACCAAATGGATTACTCCTTTCTGCACAAGAATGTATGTCACTGTCAACATCAAAAACTTCCCTGCGTTGCTCTGGCAGCACAAGCCTTATTGATCGGGGACCTCTCAACGACTCACTCACACAGAGCACTTAAACCTGTATGACTTCAAAACGCAAGGTAAGACGAGCCACGGCAAGCAGTCCAGTACACACCTAATGTGATTATTGCTCCTCTTCTTGGTGATAATGGAATTATGCAAAAGCAGCCTTGACCCAGTAAAGATTTTCAGTTCAGAATCAAATCTCTGCTCGCCCCTAATTCAAAACTCCTGCCCTGCAGCCCCAGCCCCTTTTGCTTCCGAGTGGCTCCTCCACAATGAAAAATATGGCTAGACTTACCTGGTGGATAACTGATGAAGAAAAACATGCATCTTCATTTATTAATTCATTCTGAAGTGTTTGTTAATTATCTCTCCTGCAACTGCAGTCAGCATGGGTGGCTACATGTAATTTAATGAGTGAGACTTTTCACAACTGTCTCGGGTCTCCCTTATTTCTCATTTGTCCCAAGTTGTCTGGATCCTGGGACGAGGTAGCCCTGCCACTGGCACTAGTAATAATAATCAGGAACAGCTGTTTGACAGTGACCAAAATAGAGCTCTTGGAGCTAACATCCAGAAAATTTGTCAAGAATCAACTAGCTCCAGGCATGGGACCTGCATTTTACCCATGTGCACTGACCCAGGTAGACTATGGCTGCACCTATAAGCACCTTGGAAGGGAGACATTATTGGCAAATTTTGTCAGGTGGGGAAATGGTATTAGGAGATGGTAGGTCACTTCCCCAAATTCATGCCCCACTGACCAACAGAGCCAAAGCTGGAGCCCGGGCCTCTCTGCCTTTAAAAAAGGCAGTAGGTTTTCTTCAACTTGCATTTCACACATGAATGGTACTCAGATTTTTATCATCCCAATAAGAAGACAGCGGTTGTCTAATGGGGTTGGATTAGGTTATTTGGTTTTGGGATTATTAAAAGGCAAGAATAAAATGACAATGCAATAAGGAGACGATTTGAGAAATGTTGGAATGACTTAAAGTAGGAGATTCTATTAACTGTGGAACTTTTAATAGTCTTCTCTAAACACATGGATTAATAAAGGACATACTTTCTGAAGAATATTTTCAAAAGAACAATTCTTCTTAGACTTCTTGAAGTACTAATTCCTTGGCAGCAGGCTAGGAAGATATCTCCTCTGAGTCTTGAAGGATCAGAATCCAACGCACGAAGATGCCCAAACACGGAGTATCTTTGGTAGCCACAAAATAATGAACCGCTATTATTCTGAACTCCTTTCGTTCACATCTTTAGTGGTATGAAACTTCAGGATGCACATTCTCACAGAGTTTATAAATTTATTTGTGAATTGGTTAAGTGATATTTTGTAAAACTACAAAAAATGTTCTTTTGGTATGAAACTTCACACTTGCTCATTAGTTCAACTAATATCTATTTGGCATCTAATATGTGTGAAATACTATTCTCACTATCAAGAATATGGTAGCAAATGGGACAGATGAGTCTTACAAAATCTCACTTATTAATAACACAAACTACTCAAAACAAGACCTGCTAGTAGGCCAGGAAAAGTGTCCATTTGTGCAGTGGTGAAATAGAGTGAATTAAGTGGTAGCGATTAGTAGAGAGGCAATGAGTAGACAGAACCAGAATATGTTTTAGAGGTAGAAGTGACAGAATTTGCTAATGGATTAGATATGGACCAGAGGAAGGGGAGGAAGATGACCTTCCTCCTTTTGCTTGAGCAGTTGGGTCCATGAGGGTAGAGTTAACCAAGACGTAGAATAATAGAGGGGAGAGGAGAGGATTGGGGCCAAGGGAATGGTGGGATGAGTTGTTCTGTCTTGGCCATGTTAAATTTCATGTGCTATCAGGTATCATGGTGTTGAAGTAGTAGACACATAGAATTCAGGGCAGATGTAAGGGCTGGAGATATAAATTTTAGAGCCTTCTGCATTTAGGAGATATTTAAAATCATGGGCTCAGATGACATCCCCAAACAAGATAATAAATATGGACAAGAGGAGGCAGCGTTGGTCTGAGCTCTGGAACATTCCAACACTAGAGAGTAGGGAATGGGATCTATCCAATACACCCGAGAAAGAGTGACCATGGGAAAGGAAGAAAACCAAGAAAGTGAGATGTCATGAAAGTGAAACGAAGAAGGAGTTTTCAGAAGACAATGATCATGGATGTGGATGCCCCCTCAGAAAAAGCCCGGGGTTTACTGAGTGTGCATTTTATGGCTGTACTATCAAAGTTAAACTTATTTTAAGGGTATTTCAGGATCCAGGACAACAGAATTTCAGAAATTCAGTCAGTTGAGATAGTAGCTGCCTGCTTTGTATTTTATGAGAATAAGGGTTACCTCACAAGTACTGCCAGTTCTCAAATATCTGTGCACTCTATTTCCATTTTTCAACAGAGTAATATCTGAGTAAAAGCAGAGTAAAAGCAGATTTTAATCATTACTCTATGTAGTATTGTTCTGGTGGGACTCCAGATCCCATCACCTGACTCCACATCCACTGATGTCCTTGTTTGGAGGCTCTTTACTTATAGCAGATTCTAGCACCAACACAGCTAAAATCCATGTGTAAAATCAACAGACCACACAGGAGAATTGTTAAACTATTAAGGTTCTTGGGCTTTGTACTGAAAATAACTATTAACAAAGTATGATTAAGAAAATGTTTTTCAATAATGAGAATGAAATATAGATATTTATTGAGGTATAAAAACTATGAGAGTTTATCACCAGATAATTACTATTTTTTAAGCAATTTTGAAAGAAGGAAAATTATTACAAGAGAACATTTTGAGAAGCAAGATGAAATGATACAGATAAACTAGAAGAAATGGATAAATTTCTAGAAACTTACAACTCAATAAGACTGAATTATAAAGAAATAGAAAATCCGAATAGACTTATAACTAGTGGGGAGAATGAATCAGTAATGAAAAACTTTCCAACGACAACAACAACAACAGCAACAACAATCTTGGGACTAGATAGCTTCACTGGTGAATTCTTCCAAACATTTAAAGAAGAATTAACACCAGTCCTTCTCAATTGCTTCCAAAGTGTTGAAGAGGACAGAACACTTCTAAACTCGTTTTTTGAGGTCATCATTCCCCTGAGACCAAAGCCAGACAAAGATGGTACAAGAAAACTACAAAACAATATATCCCTGATGAACACAGATGCAACAACACTCAACAAAATACTAGCAAACTGAATTTAGCAGCACATTAAAATGATCATATATCATGAGGAAGTGGGATTTATCCCTGGGTTCAATGTACGCAAATCAATTAATGTCATATACCATATTAACAGAAAAAAGGACAAAAGAAATCACATGATCATCTCAAGAGATGCAGAAAAAGCATTTGGTAAAATTCAACACTCTTTTATGATAAAAGAAAATATCAGTGAACTAGAAATAGAAGAAAAATTACCTCGACAGAAAAAGGCTATATACAAAAAGCCTAGAGCTGACATTATACTCAATGGTGAAAAACTGAAAGCCTTCCCTATAAGATCCCAAACAAGGCATGGGTGCTTACTCTCACAACTTCTATTCAACTCAGTACTGAAAGTCCAAGCCAGAACAATAGGCAAAAAATAAAAAGAAATAAAAGTCATCCAAACCGAAAAGGAAGAAATAAAGTTATTTCGGTTTGCAGATCACAGGATCTTACATGTAGAAAATCCTAAAGACTTCACAAAGAAACCTGTTAAAACTAATAAGTGAATTCAGTAAAGTTGCAGGATATGAATCCACATACAAAAATCAGTTGCATTTCTATATACTAATAATGACAAGGAAATTAAGAAAACAATACCATTTACAATATTAGCAAAAAAGACCTAAAACACTTAGGAATAAACTCAATCAAGAAGGTGAAATTCTTATACATTAAAATTACAGAACATTGATGAAATAAATTAAAGAAGATACAAATAAATGGAAAGACATCCCATGTTCATGGATTGGAAGAATAAATATTGTTAAAGTGGACCTACTACCCAAAATGATGTACAGATCCAGTGCAATCACTATCAGAATCTCAGTATTATTCTTTACAAAGATAGAAAAAAATCCTAAAATTTACATAAAACGACAAAGGACTCCAAATAGCCAAAGCACTCTTGAGAAAAAAGAACAAAGCTGGAGGCATCACACTTCCCGATTCCAAAATATATTACAAAGCTACAGCATTGAAAACAGTATAGTACAACATTAAAAAAAGACAAATGGACCAATGGAACATAATTAAAAACCTAGAAATAAAATCATACATATACGGGCAGCCAATTTTTGACAAGGATGTCAATAACACACAATGAGGAGAGAATAGTCCCTTCAGCAAATAGTGTTGGTAAAACTGTATATCCATATGCAAAAGTATGAAGTTTGACCCTTACTTTATACACAAAGTATCAACTCAAAATAGATAAAGATTTAAACATAAGTCCTGCAACTATAAAACTCTTAGAAGAAAATACAGGGAAAAATCTCGATGACATTATATTTGGCAATGATTTTTGAATATGACATCAAAGCACCAGCAACGGAAGCAAAAATAGACAAATAGGACTAAATCAAACTTAAAAGCTTCTACACAGCAAGAGAAATAATCAACAGACTAAAGAGAAAACCCACTGAATGGCAGAAAATATTGCAAACCATACATCTGATAAAGGGTTAATATCCAAAATATATAAGGTACTTCTTCAACGTGATAACAGCAATAAACACCTAAGCCTGGAGTCTTTTTATGTTCTTTTTGTTCTCTCTCTCTCCCCCTGTGTCATGGGCATTCCTTTAGAAGTAATTATTTCTGAAAAATCTCTAAATGTCACCAGGTATACGTAGGTTTATGTCACTTTTTTATGGGGAAAAGGAAATACTCAGACCTATCACAGATTCCTAGATTACTAGACACTGCTTTGATCCTATTAGGTCATTAAATATGAAATGTCTGTTTCCGAATCAAAAGTGTAGTTTATTGTATCCCAAACAGGAAGCAGTACAATTAATCAAAGTATGCGCCTAAACTATTGACACAGTTTTGCCGTGTTAATGGTAGCTTGTTTACACTAGCAGAGAAGAAGCCTGGAGAGCGAATGGCAATGAAATCATGAAAGGTATTTTCCACAGCTTGTTGAGAATTGAATACTTTTCCTTGCAAGAAGTGGTCCAAAGCCTGGAAGAAGTGGTAGTCAGTTGGTGCAGGGTCTGGTGAATATGGTGGATGACAGAGAGTTACCAAGTCCAGCCTCTGTAGTTTAAGCAGTGTTGTTTGTGCAACATGTGGTTAAGCACTGTTTTGCAAGAGGATTGATCTGTCTCTATTGACCAATCTCAGTTGCTTAATCACAAGCATCCTCATCATTTCATCCAATTGGTTGCAGTAGACATCCTTTGTATTCGACTGACCAGGTTTCATGAAGCTATATTGGATGATACCAGTGCAGGACCACCAAACAGACATCATTAGCTTCCTTTGATGAATATTTGGTTTTGGAATGTGTTTTGACACTTCATCTTCATCTAACCATTGTGCTGAATGCTTGCACTTGTCAAAAAGAATCCATTTTTCATCACATGTAACAATATGGTGTAGAAATGGTTCACCTTTATGTCATGACAGCAAAGAAAGGCAAGCTTTGAGATGATTTCTCTTCTGACACTTGTTTAATTCATGCAGAACACATCTACCCAGCTTCTTTACCTTGCTGATTTGTTTCAAATGGTCCAATATTGTTGGAATAGTAACATCAAACCTTGCTGCTAATTCTTGTATAGTTTGCGATGGATTTGCTTCCACTACAGCTTTCAGCTCATCATTTATTTCTACCTTGGTTTCAGGTTGTCCACGTGGCTCATTTTCAAAGCTAAAATCACCAGAACAAAACTTCTCAAAGCATGGACATACTGTGTGTTCATTAGGCACATCCTTCCCAAACATTTTGTTGATATTTTGCACTGTCTGCGCTGCATTGGTTCCACGATGAAATTCATACTGGAAAATAACTTGAATTTTTGACTTATCCATGGTTTCACAAAAATTGCTCTAAAAAAATTGAAACATAATCATAAGCCAAAATGTGCATTTGAAAGACTGAGGTTGTACCTTCACAATAAAAATAAAACAAGAAGTGTCAAAGTGAAATATCAGAGAAATCAACAGTTAAACTTAATTACTTAAGGAAATTGGACATTTCATACTTAAAAAACTTAATGATTCCTAGGGACCCCAAATGCCGCTGTGGTCTAGTCAAAGTGGAAACATACAGTGGTAGAGGTAGTAGATGGATTCCCACCCAGAGTCTAACTCTCTGTGGGCCCCGCTGGTACACTGACTCAACTTGTTTTAACCCCTGACATGTAATTCCTGCACGTGTAGTTAGAATGGACATACATGTGAACCGGCAAAACCCACACATTGGCACTCTGCACCTATGGGAGTGAGTGCCTGTATGGTTAAAGATGCTAAGTGGAAGCCTCTGTAATGTCCCCTCATTACCAAGATAGTAAACTAGAAATAACACCTCATCCCAGAGTGAACTGCAGAAACTAATGCCACAATAAAACGTTTGAACAAAATAGGGATGGTGATACCTATCATATCCCCACTTAATTCAAAGGGTGACTTCCTAGAGAATTTCCTCAGCACCTCAGTGGGTGGCTTCCCAGCTATACTTCACCCAAGTAGGTTTATTTCTAGCAATTTTCACCAGTGCTCAAGTAAGTGGCTGCTGCCCCCAAGTCCCAACCTTTGGCACCTCAGCAAATTTCTCCGACATCCAGTGGGCCACAGCCACACCTAATGATGTCTACGTCTCAGCTTTAGAGGTTTTGCCAACTTTCCCTCGGCCCTAGAGGTAACAGATGCTTCCTAAATATGCTGTTATTCTATTCTTTAAAACTCTCTTCACCTCTCTTAACACTTTTAATTCCCTGGTATTTTTAGTTTTATTATATTTATTATATTAAATCTTCTCTCTTTAAATTAGTGGTGAGATTTCTGTTTCCTGACTGGAGTCTGACTCATACAAAAGAACTCTAGATATTTTATTTATTTTCAAAGTATAATTTTTGATAGATTATGCTTTTCAAGGAGTTTTCCCAATTTATCTAAATTACTAAATGTCTTAATGTTATTCATATCTCTTTAATATTTAAGATCTATACCGATTTTTTCCTTTCTAATTTCTAATACTGATAATTCATACCTTCTTTATGTTTTCTTACTTGGCCTTGAGAGGGGTTAACAAATTTTATTAATAATATTAGAAAAGATCCAACTTTTGGCTTTTAAAATTTTCTCTATTGTGTAATTTTTATTTTATCAATTTCTGCTCTTCATTGTTTATTTACGCTATTTTCTTTGGTTTTGGTTCTGAATTCCTTTTCTTTTCATAACAGTGAAAAAGATAGAGTCTTAAGTTTTAGTCTTTCTTCTTCTTCTTCTTCTTTTTTTTTTTTAAGTTGGGGTCTTGCTCTGTTGCCCAGGTTAGTGTGCAGTGCCACCATAATAGCTCAATTGCAACCTCAAACTCGTGGGCTCAAGCCATCCTCCTTCCTCAACCTCTCCAGATGCTGGGACTACAGGCATGCATCACCATGCCTAGCTGACTTTTTTTATGTTTTTCTTCTTTTTAAATACACTTATGTAAAACTATAAATTTCCTGCTAACTACAGCTTCATTGACATTTCTTGAGTTTTTCATATGTTTTCATTAAGTTTTGCATATGTTTTCATTATAATTCAATTCTCAAGGTCTTCTGATTTATTTACTTTTTCTCTTCAATCTTTGGATTTTTCAGAAGTGTATTACTTAATTTTCAGTCATTTGGGAGAGGTAAGTTTTCTACGTTTTTAAAAATTTATTTTTAGTTAATTTTTCTATGATTAGAAAATGTACTTCAAATAGTTTTAGTCTTTAGCAATTTATTGAGATGTTCTCTATGGCCCAAATATGATCAAATGATGGTAAATATTCCTTGTGCCCTCAGAAAAAATGTTTATTCAGTAGTTGTGTGTAGTGTTCTGTATTTGTCAATTAGGTCAATTTATTCAATTATGCTACTTAAATCTTACATTTCTTTATTGATTTTTCCTCCTAAATCTATCACTTACCAAGAGTTATGTGTTAAAATGTCCCACTTTTGTATATTTATTTAGTTTTTTCTTCTCTTCTGTCAATTTTTGTTGTAAATATTTTAAGGACATATTATTAGGTAAGTATGATTTATTTTTTTAAAATATTCTCATTGGATTAACACATTTATTGTCCCGACCCGCGGGGTAGTCAACGCAGACCCTGGAGGAGGGAGTGGGAATTGGGAGAGGCAGGAGACACAAGAAATTGAGACAAGACAGGAGTCTGATCAAGTCTCGTTTATTGGCAGTAGGGCAGAGGCTTAAATAAGGCAGAAAGAGTAACAGTAAAGGGGCGGTGCTTTCCGAGGCTCTGGCTTTCCGGCCAGAGGATTTCTATATTAGGAAACCCTCAGGGGCTTTCAAGGGCTACATAGTTATAATGGGTAAATAGAAACTTACAAGCTCTTCCGCAGGCTTTTGCAAATGTGTGGGCTTGGTAAGCAGCTGCCGGGCCTCATGGCTCCGGACAGGAATGCTTTCAATTTTTCCCCATTCAGTATGATGTTGGCTGTGGGTTTGTCATATATGGCTTGTGTCATTTTTAGGTAAGCTCCGTCTATAGCTATTTTGTTAAGTGTTCTTATCGTAAAACAGTGTTGAATTTTGCAAATGCTTTTTCTGCATCTACTGAGAGGATCATATGGTCTTTGTTTTTGCTCCTATTTATGTGGTGAATTACATTTATAGGTTTTCATATGTTCTAGAGGAAAATGTTGGAAATACTCTTCTAGACATTGGCCTAGGCAAAGAATTTATGAAGAAGACCCCAAAGGCAATCACAGCAACAACAAAAATAAATAAATGGGAACCGATCCAATTAAAAAGCTTCTGCACAGCCAAAGAAACTATCAAGGGACCAAACAGACAAGCTACAGAATGGGAGAAAATATTTGTATGCTACACATCTGATAAAGAACTGATAACTAGAATCTATTTAGAACTCAGGAAAATCAGCAAGAAAAAATCAAACAACCCTATCAAAAAGTGGGCAAAGGACATGAATAGAAACTTTTCAAAAGAAAACAGAATAATGGCCAACAAACATATGAAAAAATACACAACATTTCTAATCATCAGGGAAATGCAAACCAAAACCACAATGAAATACCATTTATTCCCAGTGAGAATGGCCTTTATCAAAAAGTTTCAAAACAATAAATGTTGGCGTGAATGCGGAGAGATAGGAATACTCATACACTGCTGGTGGGACTGCAAACTAACACAACCTCTGTGGAAAGTAATATGGAGATACCTCAAAGAGCTACAAGTACATCTACCATTCGATCCAGCAGTCCCATTACTGGGCATCTACCCAAAAGAACAAAAGACATTCTATAAAAAAGACATCTGTCCTTGAATGTTTATAGCAGCACAATTCACAATTGCAAAGATGTGGAAAGAACCCAAGTGCCCATCAATACATGAGTGGATTAATAAAATGTGGTATATGTATACCGTGGAGTACTGTTCAGCTACAAGAAACAATGGTGATCTAGCACCTCTTATATTATCCTGGATAGAGCTGGAGCACATTCTACTAAGTGAAGTGTCCCAAGAATGGAAAAATAAGCACCACATGTACTCACCATCAAATTGGTTTTAACTGATCAACACCTAAGTGCACGTATAGTAATAACATTCACCGGGTGTCAGGCAGATGGGAGGGGGGTGGAGGGGATGGGTATATACATACATAACGAGTGTGATGCACACCACATGGGGGATGGACATGCTTGAAGCTCTGACTGGGGGTGGGGAAACAAGGACAACGTAACCTAAACATTTGTACCCCCATAATATGCTGAAAAAAAATCCATCCAGGAATTAGGTCATTACATTTCTATGGAAGTTTCTACATCTAGATTATGAAACTAACCCTATTATGATGTAAGGAATTTCTAGAAGGCAATGATAGAAATAACTGCTAACACTTACTAAGTGCCTTTTCAAGAGCCTCCAGCCAAAGCTTTCATCTTAGTTCAGGTGCCCCCAAAGCAGATGCCGAGACAGGGACTTGAGCACAAGTGGTTTACCTGGACAGTGACCTGGGAAGCCACTCTAGGGGAGAGAAGGTGTGAGGCAGGGACAGAAAAGAGGCCATAAAGCACGCACTGAGGGGCAGCTGGGCTCAGTCCCTGGGGGACCCTCCAAATCATGACCCAGCCTGTGCCCCTGAGTCAGCCTGCCATGGGGTGGGATTCCAGGGTTGCATACTCCGTCTCGTCCCTCCTTGGCTGAGGTTGCCTCTGGAGAGCCACGTAGCTGGCACTCGAGGTTGCCCGCACATGAGCTGAGCAGGCTCTAGGGCAGCCAGAGAGGCCTTGGGCAATGAAGCAGAGCAGGCTCGGGGTGGAGTGTCGTCAGGGTCCCAGGAGTGTCCACCTGGGCTGCAGGTTGACTCAGGGGTGGATTGTAGTGGATGGGACAGGACCATACACTCTGCCACTTCTCCACTGACAGGTGGGATCTAGTTACCCACGCTCCTGCATTGCTTGGCCCGTAGAATGTGAGGGAAGCACTGTTCTCAGACTTCAGAGCCTACACCTTAAGAAGGCTCGTGATTTCCACCCAGGCCTCTCAGAACACTGTCTCCTGGAGCCTGGAGCAGCCATGGAGGAGTTTGACCATCCTAGGACCACCATGCTGTGCGGAAGCCCAAGCCAGCCACGTGGAAGGGCTGTGTGGAGAGAGAGAGAAAGAAAGAGAAAGACAGAGAGCACCCCCAGTGCGCACGATCCCAGTTGCACCCTGGACACTACAGATCAGTGATGAGGCAGTCGAGCTGTGCCCTGACTGAACTCTGACCGCAGAATTCAAAAGACATAATAATAGCACGTAGTTGTTTTAGCCACCGAGTTTCAAGGCAGTTGGTTTGTGGTGGGGGATGACTGCACGCAGGCTGAGGGGATAGGAAGTGGGACGTGACACAGCACTGAAGGATCATCAGAGACTGTCAAGCCCAATCCCCTTATTTCAGAGGCAAGGACATTAAGATCCACTGACACTAGCCTGGGTGGCAGCTTCCGGGGCCTTGGGCAGGAAAGTGACGCTGTGTCTAGTACAGTCACCAGCCCTGAGCAGGTTACATAAAAGGATCTGTGATTGACGTGGGAGGAACCTGAGGACAACCGAAACCCGCACTGACACCCTGCAAGCCAGGTCTCCACTCGTGCCATCCTGGCTGGCGGCCACACCCTGCTTCACCTTACCCCCAGTCATTCTCAGGATCACAACACCGAGAACCCGAGTGTGGCAGAAACCTGAGGGACAGTGCAGCCTGCGGGGGCCAGGCGCCTGCTGGAAAATTTCCTAGGCAGAACTCACGAGGGGTCTGGAGGCCGAGTCGCCAGCCTGGTCCTCTGAATAAGTCGCTTCCTGCACATGCTGGGCTCCGTGTACATCCGCGGGGACAGCATGTCCTTGGTTCTAGAGTCACTGCCATCCATGGGAAGGATAGGATTTAGGGCAAGTGGCTGGAGGCACAGCTGCAAGCAGGGCCATCTCTTAGCTGGGTCTCTGAGGGGAGCCTCGCGGAAGTAGTGAGGGGAGGGGCTGCCCAAGGGGCCCTGCCCACTCAGTGCAGTGCGGAAGGAGGCCTGTGCCACTGGCGGGGAAGGAGGCCTGTGCCACTGGCGGGGAAGGAGGCCTGTGTCACTGGTGGGGAAGGAGGCCTGTGTCCGTGGCGGGGAAGGAGGCCTGTGTCAGTTGTGGGGAAGGTGGCCTGTGCCACTGGTGTGGAAGGAGGCCTGTGTCCGTGGCGGGGAAGGAGGCCTGTGTCAGTTGTCGGGAAGGTGGCCTGTGTCACTGGCGAGGAAGGAGGCCTGTGTCAGTGGTGGGGAAGGAGGCCTGTGTCACTTGTGGGGAAGGAGGCCTGTAACACTGGTGTGGAAGGAGGTCTGTGTCACTTGCGGGGAAGGACGCCTGTGTCCGTGGCGGGGAAGGAGGCCTGTGTCACTGGTGGGGAAGGAGGCCTGTGTCACTGGTGGGGAAGGAGCTGGTGTCACTGTGGGCGAGGTGGGCCTGTGTCACTGTTTATCTCTCGACTGCCTTGGTGATAACATTCAGGGTAAAGGCTCTGCTCAAGAGGGACACGTCCTCGATGTCCTCTCTCCAGCCCACAATCCCCGAGTCACAGGGCTGCTGTGACTTAGCCACCACCTCAGCCATCCCACAAAGCTGCGTCCTCTTCCAGCGGAGCCCGAGCGGTACAGACCCTTCCATTGTGCAGAAGGGGAAACAGGAGGCCTGTGTCACCTGCAGCTCTTCTAGCTCTCTGCTTCCTCAGCGCCATGTGAGTGTGTGTCATCCCGGGTCCCTTCCAGGGCCCTGTGTGTGTCTGACACTCCCTAGCAGCCCAGGAAGCCAGCCTGCCGAGGCCGGTGTAACTGCGGTGGCTGGCACTTGGCTTACGGCCTCCTGCTCTGCTCGCTGCATTAGCACTGGGCCTGCAGGGAAGGCACCCCGGCCAGTGGCGCCCGGCTGCAAAGATGTCTGGCGGTTGCGGGCAGCTCCCTGGCTGGGAACCTCAGTACCAGGAACAGCACACCTTGTTTTATGTCCTGCCAGTGTGACCATCGGATTACACAGAAAGGACATTAATCATTTCTCTTCCTAACTAACCCCCTCAAGGCTAGAAAGCAGTGGAAACTTTTGACCGCAATCATCCCCGTGTACATGCAGGTTTTGCATCCTGCACGTTTGATTGCAAACGTCCCCATGTAAGTGGACACACGCAGGTCAAGCCAGTGCTGTTCAAGGGCAAGTGTGATCCATTCGTGATATCACTGCACCTGCAGATAAACACCTCCGGACCCTTGATTTTCCCAAAATCTCACCTTCAAGCAAGTGCGGAGCTGAGCAGGCGTTGGAGGGAAAGTGCTGACTGGAGTCCCCATGCTCCTGCCACCGCTGGGGTCTGGAGCCCACAAGTGTCCCAACCCTGGAGAAAGGACACCAAAACTCCCTGTCGGCCGGAACTGGGTGCTGTCCCACCTAGCAAGTAACTATAGTCCCGGTGAATCCACAGTTGCCATCCTAGGTGCTGAAGGGCCAGCGCTGACACCCTGCTGGGTGCCAGGCATCTTCTAGAACTCTTCTCCTTCTGTCCGCTTTGCCTAACCATGCTTGCAAAGTGTTCCACTGCAAAGTCAGCGCGGGGACAGAATCTGTTTGCTTTCCCTGGTTTAAGGTCCTCTTCCCCGTGACTGCTTCTGCTGGGGTGTGGCCCTGGTCCTTTGGCAGGGACTGCCCAGTGCTGCTCAGAGCAGTGGCCTAGCATCACCACGCTGAGAACTTGCTACAAACACATGTTTTAGGGCCCCTCCCTGGACCTTCTGAACAGCAGTTCTGGGGGCGGGCCCAGGAGTCTGTGCTTTAACAAGTTTCCAGAAGTTCATGTGAACACTGAGGTGGGACAAGCACTGAGCGACAGCCCCACTTCTGCCCATGCCTTTTACAGCTTCCCTTTCGCTGCAGTCTCGCAAGAGTCCACATCATCGTAACCCCAGGACAAGCCAGTTACAGGACCAATCAGAAACCAGGGCACATGCGGGCAATAGCCCTAGTGTGCGTTGAACACATCCTGAAAGTTATTCTCGAGGTTATGGAAACACACGCAGGACCGGATCAAGCAGAGTGCTGTGGACTAGCCTGCAGCGCACACCCCAGAGCGCACGGATCGCATGCCAACTCCCAGTGCGTCAGAACGTGACTGCATTTGGAGATGGGGCCTTGAGAGATGTGATTACGTTAAAATGAGGTCACTGGGGGCAGCCCTAATCTAGCATGACTGGCATCCTTCTATGAAGAGATCAGGACACAGACACACACACACACAGAAGACCGCGTGGGGACACAGAGAGCAGAAGCCGTCTACAAGCCAAGGGGAGACGACCCAGAAAAAACCAACTCTGTTGACTCCTCAATGTCAGACTTCCAGCCTCCAAAACCATAAGGAAACACTTTGCGTAGTTTCAGCCTCCCGGGCTGTGTTACTGTGTTGTGGCAGCCTGAGCCGACTACATACAGAGCAAACGTCCACTTGCCACAATACGATAAAATCCCACGCACAAAATATTCTACTGAGAGGTGGCTTTTGAGCTAGATCATATAGAAGGAGAAGCGGAGTATGCTACTGACCACTCAGAGAAAACACAGGTGCCTGCTGTGGGCCTGCTCTGCGGACCCCAAGCCTGCAGCACAGGCCACTTACCACCTATCGCACGGGCACCCGCGACACTCCCTGACAACTTCACATCGTCGCACCCACTCCTGACAGTGAGTTCACCTGTACAATTAAATAAATTAAGATGGCAAAGCCACTGGATCCGACAGCTTATCTTTAGGTTCCTGGCGATATTTGGCATGAACATTAAGGCTTCATACAAATGGCTTCAGAGTGTTTAATCTGAATCTTTATCAGAAGCCAAGTCTAGCACAACCCACTCACCACAAACCCAAAGTGCGAGTTAGACCTTGTTTGTCCCCACTGCGGCTTTCCAAGGCTACCGGGATGAGTTGCCAGGGACCAGCACCTGCAAGGGTGGGGTTGGCAGGGTGCAGCTGGCCAGCCCAGAGTTCCAGGTCATTGAGATCGCCCCATTCCGGCATTATGGCCTGGCGGAATATAATGCGGCTCCCCAGCTCACCCACACAGGCCAAAACAAAGTGTCTGAGAACAGCGACAGAGGTACTAATGGACAGAGGTACTAATGAGGTTGGTATACAGAAACTTCCCCAGTGGCCACCCGACACAAGGAGGTATTGACTCACTACCTACCGTGAACTACATACCAATCTGCAGAACACGCAACACCAGCGGCAGCAGGGGCTCCCCGCTTCTGAAGCACAAAGCTGATTTTCAAAAAAACGAAAATATTTTAAACCATATTACATAACTGACATCTAAGCAGTAAACATATTTGAAACTTGGCAAAAATTAGAGCTAGCCAATGTTGAACTTGCAGCCACAGCTGCCCCCATATGTGGATGGGTCGTGAGTGTGCTTTCAGAGGGCAGCCCACAGCCGCAGTGTGTCATTGTGTGGACCCATCCACATGGCCACCAGGGCACACAATCAGGTCACGCACAGTGAATGCAATAGGTTGATCATGTGGGTTTATCAACGACAATCAGAAAGAGAAGCCATCTCTGTCGTGGGCATTAACTTTTTAGCAGTGACAGTGGTGGGGCAGGGGTTGGATGCAGACGCATGGGGTTCTCCTGGCCTCTGTGCTGGCTGTGGGGCAGCCCTAAACAATGACCTCTGCAGCGGCTATCACCCAAAAGGCGTCAGGCAAAGCCAAGATGACAATCCACCACTCTCTATTAAACTGGAACTAACGGATGGGCACGCATGTGCACAGAAGAATGTAAAACTCAGTGGACATCAAGCAGGAGGAAGGGGAGGAGGGGAGGAGCAAAAACCTACCCAGCTGGTACAATGAACACTATCTGGGTGATGGGCACGCTTACAGCCACGACGCAAGCATAACAAAAGTGACCCATGTAACCAAAAACATTTTACCCCCTTAGTACTTAAAAAAAATACAGCAGTTCAGCCTCCACATAGACAAAGTGCAAAGGTTGTTAAAAGATCTATAGTGATCAGAGTCGCCATTTTAAAGACTTGTGCTCAAGTGTGTGCCACCTAGCAAGTAGGAGTGGGCTAAGAGGATGACAAGAGAAGGACACTTCTCAGGCACCAGCCTGTGTCAGCACCGAAACCACATCTCACATTGCACCACAAGACAGGAGCAAGAGTCCATTTCACAGAGGAGGAACCTGAGGCAGGGGACATGTTTGTTCCGAGTGGGAGAAGCCAGCACGGGACACAGATGGTCTGACATCCAGCCCTGTGGGTGACACAAGATAATCCTCCCCACAGAAAAGTAACCGCAGTGCCCTTCCACCCAGTGGTGAAAGTCGGAGTACGCGTGGTCGCCTTGCCTCCGGGATTCACCCTCCCGCACGGAACCGGGCTGGCCTGCTGTGACTGACGGGTTGTGGCAGGAGTATGGTGTGTGACTTACAAGGCTGGGTCAAGTCATAAAGGCACTGCAGCCCCCGCCTCGGCCTCTTGGAGCCCTTCCTCTTGGGGAGACAGGCTGCCCTGTCATTAGGCACTCAGGTGGCTCTGTGGAGAGGCCCACGGGGAGGGGCCAGGGCCCTCAGCCGGCAGACAGCAGCACGTCTGCCAGGTGAGCACGTCACCTTGGAGGACAAGACTTCAGATGAGCCCAGCCCCAGCTGACACCACTGCAGTTGCGTGAGCGACATTCTGAGCCAAAACCACCCAGCAGAGCTGCTCCCAAATCTCCAACCCCACAGAGGCTCTTTAGGGGTGACTTTTGGCACAGCAATAGATCATTAATGCAAATGCACATATGAACCTCTGTACCCTGTTTCCAAGTATTAAATGTGGGGGTGTCAGTAAGCCTTGGTAGCATTCCCGGCGGTAAGAATAAGTGGTGAGCAGCACCGCCTGCTCCACCCGTCCATTACAGAGCAGCAGGGCCCCCGGCAGCTCGGTGGCTCTCAGCCCTTGGGAAGACCAGCCCAGGTTTTCAGGAGCCCATGGTTAGGAACTAAAAAGTCTGATCTATTCTGATAGCCCTCTGCATACGTCATGAGAAAAAGTACGTCCTCCACCTCTCATTCTCTTACATGTCAAAGTACTCCTCAACAGAACCTGCGGAAGCCACCTTCAAACGCACCCCCAGTTGGCCTGGTTTCCCCATCTCAAAATCACCTACATCTCTCACGTGGACAACCACAGCAGCATCCCACGTGGCACCAGCCTTCAGCCCTCAGCCCTGTCCACACAGTGGCCAGAAGGCCTGTGACATAAATTCCTCATGTAACCTCTGTCATCTCCTCGCAGGTCCCATCTCCAGACGTAGTCACATTGGGCTTAGGGCTTCAGCATGTGACTGGGGGAAGGACAAACATCCTGCCCACAACACTTAGGTCTTCTGGGTAGCTTTTTCTCTGCTGTCTTTCTTTGCTTTATTCATTTATTGATTTCCCCTCTACCCTGCCCCACCCCAACATCCCCTGTGCCTAACATAGTGCTTGGCACACAGGGGCTGGAGTAAACACTGGGCGAGTGTGTGAGTGACGAGTGTGTGAGCCCGGAGTCACCTGCAGCCCAGGTGCAGGAAGAGGGACGCAAGGCCTGTGCTGAGGGGCGGGGGTGAAACAGCTGACATTTTTGCGCCACTTACGACCCACGGAGCCTTCTAGCACACATGGCCTGTTTGCTCCCGCAGCACTCTGAGGTGGAGCAGGCGCCCCCGGAGCAGCTCCGGGCAGAAGACCGTCCCGAGTTTGCCAGCTTCAAACGGCCACTCGTTCAGCTCGCAGTTCAGCTCCTTGGCAGTTCAGGCCGACCCAGCCAGGCGGTTACCGTGGGTCGGGCCGAGCCTCCTCATGCCGCGCCTCCCCGGCACGCTGGGGGCCGGCTAGGCCGTGTGCAGGGGACTCGCGCTGTCAGCTGGGGCACCTCAGTCCTCCTCCCCGCCGGCCAGCCCAGGCTTGCTCGCAGGCAGAGAGAAAGGAGTAACAGCCCGCAAAAGAGGAGCCAGAACCAGCACCCATGGCTCCTGCTGCACCCTGGTAGCCAAAGCGTGCGCAAAGCAGCCCAGCTCCAGGGCCGGGGAGTCCGTCTGCCTCTGACTGGGAGGGGCTGAAGAGTCACACTGGAAAGGATGCAGGGAGCAGATGGGAACTGGGGACATTTTTGCAATCAATCCATCATATTCACATTTTACAGAAAAGAGTGGTTCAGAGAAAACGTAGTGATTTGCTCAAGGTCATGGTGCTCAGAGACTTGAACGTGGGTTTTCTGCCTCCAGACTCACTGCTTGGTTCTCGGCGAGCGGTTCTGGGGCTCGGAAAGCCCTCAGCTGGTGTTAGTGGCCTTCTCGTCCCTCACCAAGCTACTGGCCGCTAAGAATTCTCCCTCTACCTCTTCATCCAGGCTACAGCCATGACTTTGTATCTCTTTGCAAATGGTGCACTAAACTGACCACATCCCAAACACACAGAGGCTGTTTCTCGTCGAGCAGAAATGCCCAGCTTTGGTTTAAATATTGATGCCGGGTGAGGAGTGTGATGCTCCGGGCTTGGACACAGTTCTCCATCGCGCCGGTCCAGGCAGCGTTTTTGCTGTGCTTTGGTGACACTTAATTGGCATCCTTTGCATACCTTCAAAATTGTGTAGGCGGTGACCGGGAAACGTGCAAGGCCAGTAGATACGGAGAGAATGTGCGAGAAGCCCCCTCCAGAGAGCACACGAACAGGAACCGAGGGCCGGCAGCGGCTGACTCACCCACCGCGCCGCTCCAGCAGACATTTCTGCCGCAGCTATTTGATAGCAAATCAGACTCAAAAGACCTGATGCTAAAAGGGCAGGTTTTTAGCATAATCTCCACAAAAAAAGTCAGTTGGCGAGATGATGGATATGTTAATTAGTTTGATTTAATCTTTTTATAATATATATAGATAAAACATCATGTATCCTATAAATATGCACAACCATTTGTCAGTTAAAAATATATCAATTAATTAATTATTTTTTTATAAAAGACCAGATGCCTTATTTGGCAGGAAAGAAGATTTGAGGCTTTTCCCCATCGTTAGCCAATTAGAAAGAGATTAAAATGTAATGCATTGCATTTACTAAAATTGTCAGTTAAAAACCGCTATTAGCAAATGTTTAAATCAAATAGTGAATTAAGATGAAAGAACAATTAGTCTACAATTTTACCAAGTTTTTTCTCACACAGAAAATAGCATTATTGTTTAATTTAGATTAGGGGTTGGCAAACTATAGCCTATGGGCCAAACTAGCCCATTGCTTGTTTTTGTAAACAATGGTTTGTGGGCACACAGCCTTACTCATTCATTCATGGTTTCCTAGGGCTATTTTCACGCTATGCCAACAGCCTTGGGGAGTTGGGACGCAGACCATGTGGCTTTCAAAACCTAAATTGTTTACTCTCAGGCCCTTTACAGAAAAAGCTTGCTGGGCACTGATCTCCCTGGAAGTTCTGCCGAATGTCAGGGTTGGCCAGTCGTCAGTCCGCATGGTCCACGAGGCGACACGTTAAACTCCAAGTCCCTGGGGCGGGAGCAGCGATGCTCCTGGGAGAGTTTGAACGGCATAGAATCGAGATCCAGCTGCTCCCCAGGTTGGAGAATGTGCAGATTATGACATTTCGATCCTGTTAGCTGGAATCTCAGAGAACCACTTTAACGCAGACCCTGAAGATCTGCCTCCAGCTCCAAATAGGGTGAAGCCACAGTTTGATGCTCCTGCTTTTGTGAGGGCACCTCTGAATCAGGATTACTGCCTGCGTCTCAGCTTGCCCAGACTACACTCCGTTGCGCTCAGGGAGGGCCCGAACTGCTGGAGGGCCACAGGACAAGACAGACTGACCCTTCAGAAAGCTCAGCTTGCCCCTGAGGCTGCACCCAGAAATGGCCAAGACCTAAGTCAGGCACAAACCGGTCCCTTGTTCCAGACACTCCCATCCTGTTGGGGTTGCTGTCATCTCCGATGCGTGGTTGTGGTTGAAAGGGCCAAGGGACCAAGGAGTGACAAGGGGCCCCTCCCAAGCTTGCTTTGGTGGTCCTGGGCTGTCACTATTGCCGCCCCAGCTCACGGGCCACCCAATGCTTCTGTTCAACGTGAGCTGATCCTACCTCTCCCAAGCCTCTGGGTCTGCAGACTGGGAGTAGCATTGAACTGCCTGCAGGAGGGTGTGGGCGGTTCAGTGCCAGAGCCCTGCAGACTGGCCCCGTGGAGCTTCACAAGTGATGACAGCAGTGACAGGCAGCAAGGCTGTGCGTATTTTCCTGGGGATGGAGCAACTCTGCAGTCAGTGGCCTCCCCTTGCTGGGGCTGTGCTCCGCCCTTTTCCCACTGCTGCCTTCCTGCCTCTCTCCCTCCCCCTGCCTCCCTGCCCTTCCCACGCTGTGGCCCCAGCCTCTGGCCTGGGCCATGTCAGCAGCCCTCTGTGTGTCCAGGAGCTTCTCAGTTCTCTCCTTGCCTGCCCGTGCCCCCCTCAAAAATGAGGAACACCCTTATTTTGCCCACCGCCCACTTCTCCCCAGCCCACAGCAGCTCTTCGGGAGATGCTGGCGGGCACATCCTGGTCCCAGAGGGTGAGTCACAGAGTGGGAGCCAGTCACGATGGCCCTCTCCCCTCACCAGTGCTTGGATTAGGCGTGGACAGGCCACATCATTCTGACCAGGAGACACGAAGTGCCGCCTTCTGGAGGCCTCTGGGAAAGATTGCCCTTGCCCTAGAGAAGAGACGCCAGAAGAGGACGGAGAAGGAGCAGCTGCCGCTTCCCCACTTGCTGCTTCGCTGCGGCTGCCAGGCCGGCTGTGCCGCCGGGATGCAGGGAGCCTGCCCGCCACGGCCCACCGCAGGCCAGCACTGGCGGGAGATGGAGACGCCCGGGTTCTCGGCGACGTCAGCAGGCCGATGAATTAATCCACTGTGGAATCGCCCTGATTCCAGAATTTGCATTATGCGGGGAAATAGACTCTTTTGTCATTTAAGCCATTTTGAATTAATCTGTGTGTTATTTGTGGCTGCAGTCACCCAAGCTCAAACAAGCTTGGCAGTATCTGCCACCCACGAAACACCTCCTTGGACCCCGGGGCCTTGCTCCTGCCGGGCACAGCTGCCCTGCCCCACAGAAGTTCCCTCCTGGTCTTCGACGCCTGTGATTCCTCCCCTGCTGATGCTGCTCGATTTTGAAGCCTTCCCATTGGCCTTCATTGTCCCTCCACTGTCTCCTGCGACATCCAAAGATATTGTACATTTTACTTGAAACTGAGTACCAAACTTCTGCTTCTGGTAATGATGAATTAGGTCATTTGAAACAAAACTCCTGCTGAGGACAATATAAAAGCTGAACACAATATGAAATCATCAGTTTAAGGGCATCGGAGAACTAAAAATAGAGAATAAAGCGCAGCCAGGACCTGAGCGAAGACAGAGAGCTCGAGAGGCCGGGTCTGCACCGCTGCTCCCCCGGCGGCATTTTCCGGTGCGGGGAGGGCGGCAGGTGCAGCAGCCTCGGAGAGCAGAAACCGAAGTGAAAATACGAACAGATCATAAAGCCAAGGAGATGCTGACCCACGAAGACAGGGGGACCGGGTTTAAGACTGAGGCACCATGGCGATGCAGACTGAAAGGAAAGTCTTCCAATAAAAGGTGCTGGGTCAGCTGCAGACCCACATAGAAATAAAAGAAAAGTGAGTGCTACAATATACCACGCACACGTATGTGTAAGTCTAAACGTGAAGGACAAAGGTTTTGGACAAAAGTTGAAAAGAAGATTTTCTTCAACATGTGCTAGAGAAAGACCAATTAAACAAGAAGTAAAGAGTGTTACCCATAAAGGGAAAACTTGATAAATTGTTCTACAGCAATTCTAAGACCCTGTAGCCATCAAAGACCCTGGGAAGAAGGGAGAAGGGAGGCCATAAAGTGGGAGGAGATATTTGTAACGTGTTTGACTTCAAAAGGATTTCTACAGATTAATTACGAAAATGACAACCACGTAGCAAACTGAGCAAGAGACTTCAAGTGCTCAATAAAGGCATAAGCCACCGCACTCAGCTCGAATACATCTCTATTATTGATGCACCATGAATAGGTAATCGAGGAAAATTAAATGACAGTCACAGTGCAGCCGCCCTACACATATCGGAAGCGCCAAGGCTTTGGTGTGGTGTAACATGATAGAACCCTCATGCTACGGAAAGGGATGCAGTCAGTACAACCACTTGGGAAGACAGCTTGGCATAATTTATTAAAGCCAAAATCATGAATAATGGAGTGACCCAGCAAACTCACCCCTAGGTATGCATGTTCCCAACAGAATTGCGTGGACATGTACACCAAGAGAGAGAAACGATGACATTCTTTACAGCAGTATTTGTTACAGCCTCACATTGAAGATGACCCAAATGTGCATCAATAATAGAGTTGTATTTGAACCGAGTGTAGTGGCTTATGCCTGTAGTCCCAGGTACTCGGGAAGCTGAGGCAGGAAGATCTCTTGAGGCCCTGAGTTCAAGACCAGCCTGGGCAACATAGCAAGACCTTGTCTCTAAAGAAAATAATTAAAATTTAAAAAATTAGCTGGGCGTGGTGGTGTATGCCTGGGCTATAGTCCCAGCTACTCAGAAGGCTGAGGTGGGAGCATTGCTTGAGCCCAGGAGTTAGAGTCTGCAGTGAGCTGTGATCATGCCACTGAACTCCAGCCTGGGTGATGGAGCAAGACACTGTTTCTAAAAAAAGTTAAAAATAAAAATAAAGAGATGTCTTCCCAGGTGTAGTACTAGATAGAAATGATCTATAGCTAACACAGCAGGCCAGATATACCAGAACATTTGCTGCGTGGTTTCATTAAGGTAAAGATCAAATCCAGCAAAACTAAGCCATATTGTTCAGTTGCTAAAGGAAAGCAAGGAAGTGATTTCCATTAAAGTTGGGATAATTGGTCCCTTTAGGGGCAGGTCCTCCGGGAGTAGCAACATTATCCTCTTCACCTGGATACTAGTTACACAGGTGTTTACTTTGCGGTAAGTTATCTTGGTTCTGTGTACATTTCTGATTGTGTTTTACATCTCACAATAAGAAGATTTGAGGAAAACTTGCACTCGACCACCATTCAATGAGGCCTTCCGGGAATAGGCCTGCCTGGCTTCCCACCCGACACTGGCACGACACTCTCATGTGCACAGCCCCACAAACCGCTGTGTTTGTATCTTCTAGACACTGGATCTCTTGACTGATCATGTCTCTGTGTTTGATTTCAGCGCGGGAAGCTGTGCACCACCTGCAACCATTTGGGAAGCGATTGCAAGGCATTCTGTGAGCTGGACTTACTTTGGGTTTTATTATTTCTTCTACTCCCAATTTTCCTACATAACCTCCTCAATGATCCAGTTGATTCCTATTATATGTATTTAGATAAGTAATGTTACCCTTTTTTTTGCATTTTACTATATGCTTTTAAAGTAGTACTGTCTTAGTTATCTATTGCTGTGCAACCCGAAATTGAATGAGTTGAAACAACAATGGTTGACTGTTCCTCGTGACTCAGCAGTATGGGCTGGGTTCAGCTGGACTGGGTGATAGTGTCTGCTGTGGTTGGTCCTTCACATGGCTGGGGGCTGCCCAGGCATTCTTTCTCTCCATGTGGTCATTTTCCCTGCAGGGTAGTTGGATCTCTTTACACGAGGCTCAGGGCTCTAAGAGAGGGTGTTCTAGGAACATGAGCCCAGCGTGCAAGCCCTTATCAAGAGTGGGTCAGGCTTACTAATATCCGCTGGCCAAAGCAAGTCAGATGGTCAGATTCACTGGAGGGTGGCACAACAGTGTGGATACCAGGACTCATGGGGCCACCCAAATAAGTCTATCACCAATACACAGGAATAATCAAATACAGATATTTAGGAATACATACAGCAAGACAGAGACTTTGAAAATATTTATATATTTCTGTACATTTTACCCTTCTTTGCCAATTTGATCAGCAGCTCACTAGAAACAAAACCATCACCAGTTTTTATACACATTCTCTATTTATAGCATCGCTGCGTAGAAAGTTTTCCCCAAGAGTAGGCGTTTTTATGAACTCTGTAATGCTCATGCACCTCTGAGGTGGGAAATCCAAGATAAGTCTCAGGACTCATGGGCCTAATATAAAAGGACACGGCCCCTCCAAAAACTGTACAATAAGCTGAGAATTTGAGGTGCCTGTGGCCCTGCTCGGGGTCTGGGGGCTCCGACCACCTTCCCTGCAGCCTGGCTCTGCCTCGGCACTTTCCTGAATTTCTCAGAGCATCCTCCCTGCTGCGTCCTCCCCTCGGCCTGCCCCATTATTGGAAATCATGGTCTTGGTATTTTGATATTTTGAGAGTGGCAACCACGAGTGACAGTAGGAACTACTGGGACATTCTCCCATACACGAAAATGTGAGAAAGCCCAGGAATGAGGCATCACCCTCAGACGGGGGCAATGTAGCCTGGGGAGTAAGTGTCTGGATCGTTGGACACTTTTGCTAAGGTTCAACCACCTGGTAGCTACTTGCATCCCTTCCCCCCTGCCTCTCCTCACAAGCAGTTGTGAATTCGGTGCCTGGCCAGGGCGCTCTCGGCGGCATGCTGCTGCTGCTGCTGCTTAACGCCTCTAGGCTGCTAGATTGGTACTTTGTTGGTTTTTTGCGGAGCCGCCGTCAGACGCTCGCCATCGCTCCCACTCTCTTACCTGCCGGACGGAGGGCTTAGGCAGCATCACTGTCCTGAGTTGGACTGGTCTCCATTCAGGGCAAGTCACAACATCAGTTTAGCCTATGCTTCAGGACTGGTGCTGGGAGTATTGCTTAGACAACAAATAAATGTGCTTTAGAAGTGCTTTTGTTTTGCCCAAAGGAAGGAATTAACCATTTGTGAGGGCTTACCAAATGCCAGATGCTTTGTTTATTACCTGACTTAATTCCCGTGACAATATTTGACAGCATTTTCACAGCCCTGAAAACTGCAGCACGGAAAGGCTGAGTCACTTGGCGGAGGTCACACAGCTGGTAAGCACAGGAAGAAGTGCTCAAGCCAATGTTCATTATAAAGACACATTTTTTTTTCTCCTAAGCACATGCCTATAAGTAGGTGCTGGGACAAAAAAGAAGAGTCAGGTATGGTTGAAATCAGTCAAAAATAATGCATCATACCTCCTGTAAGTTCATAAATCAAAGAAGACCGCCTCTTGTCCGGCCCTGGGCTGGAGACAGGGCTGTCATCAGGCGTCGGGATTCCTGAAACCCAACGTCCCCAGCGTCCTGATCGTGTTGGGAGAATGTTCTTGAAAATGTGTTTCCAACAAATGTTCCAATCTGCCTAAAATACTTTAGTTATTTTGAAAGAAAGAAAACTGTGGTGACTTGAAATCTAAGGAAGAAAGTACTTTGTTTTGTTTTTAAATACTGGGAGCTTGTTTTAGGCATATGCGACATTCGGTAAGGATCACTGGTCTCTAGAAAGAGACACAACCGGTGTCAATTAGTAAGACCTATATGGCTAACAACAGTCGGTGTTGACTCTGATTAGGAAAAAATAGTCTCAGTGGCAATGATTAAGAAGAACATCCCTGCTGTGTTTTCTTTCTTTCTTTTTTTTTTATTTCAGCATGTTATGGGGGTACAGATGATTAGGTTACGTATGATGCCCTTACCTTCCCTCTCCCCCAAGTCCCAGCTTCAAGTGTGTCCATTCCCCCGGAGGTGCACATCGCACTGTTTGTGCATATGCTGCTGTGTTTTCTTAAGGGATTTTCTTTAATTATCTGTGAGGCGAGAAGGCAGCAAAGTGAATGCTAACGCTGAAGCTCTGTTAGTCAAGACTTTTACTGGTCTGGCAACAACAAGAGGCGGAGCTGCCCTCCTTCACACATTAGAAAGGTCGGGGAGATGGAATAATCATGAGCAGCAGAGCACATGTGGCTCCAGTGTCCTCAGAAACAGCCTGCCGAACGGCCCCTGCGGAACTGGGCAGAAGCAGGTTTGCAAATCGAATGTGTTACACTGATGGACACAAGTCAAAGTATTTACATTTCTATTTATATATTTATAGTAAACTATAATTACAAATGTGTGAACGTGTTTATATATTTATATTATAAATATACATATTTATAGATTTAATAAGCATTTATTGAACACCCATCAGGTGCCAGGTTCTATGTGCATAGATACAATGATGCTGTTCTTAAAGAATTTAGGATTGGCCAGGTGCAATGGCTCACACCTATAATCCCAACACTTTGGGAGGCTGAGGCAGGAGGACCACCCGAGGCCAGAAGTTCAAGAGTAGCCTGGATAACAGCGAGTGAGACCTCATGTCTTAAAAAAAAAGAATTTAAAATAAATTTATGAGTGTTACAGTCCTAATTATTTATTGAGATACATCAAATGTTTGTTTAATTATATCTCAGGATATAATTATAACTATTCTTACACTTTTATTTTAATTATAAATGAGAGTTTTATAGAAAAAAATACCTTCCTAAGTTTATCACTCTTGATTAAATCTATCCATTGGGTTTATGTAACCTTAGCAACTATGATAATTCTCCTAGTGGGAGCCACTTCAGTGGAAGAAGTACTGTCTAGGACGAAGCACTCAGGCTCTATGATGTATTTGCAAAAGCATTCCTGCTAACAAATAGTGGCTCTAATAAAAACATATCAAAGAATAAATATAATGTCTGCCTTCAGGTTGTTTGTGAAGGACTAGGATGGACGTAGAGCCCTAATAGGTAGAGGGATCAACTCTTCACTGAAAACAAGTTATCCTGAACCTAAGCATCCCAGTATCTGCTTTTAACATAATGGCATAAAACTCTGTTTCCCTATTTCCTTGTGAGAAATCACTCAACAGCAAAAAGGATTATGGAAATGAGAACAGAAACTAACTCTTGAATGAACTTGGAGACAGTCAGAACCCCATACTGTGAGGTAAGAGGAAGGACAGCCAAGGGCAGCGGCCAGGCCAGAGGGGGTGAGGGGAAGCGGGGAGGGACGACGTCTGGCCCTGGCGAGGAGGCCTGGGAGCAGTCAGTGTTCCCTGAGGCACAGCCCCCAACCTTTGTTGGCACTCACGGGAACAGAAGGGCAGACATGCCTTCGTATAACATGCTTCGTGCACGTACTTAAAAAGCTGAAAAGTCAGCAGTGATTTAGGCATCAGAAAAATAAGCCATGTTTGAAAATTGCCAGAAACAAACAAAGAAACAAGCAAACAACCCCTACAATCTGGACATTTTTAACCCATCTCTTAACCAACTCTTAAAAAGAAAATTAAAACCAAATAGCAGAATGTAGAGTATGATGATGATAAAAGCACGACATACCGGAACCAACGGGTCACACCTAAAGTGCTCAGAAAAAATTGCAAGGCCTTAAATGACATATTGTATTCCTCCATTTGATCAATCAATTGCATATATTGCGTGTGTATGCCAGGCACTATTCCAGCAATACACAGAACAGGCTGAAACGCCTGCCCCCGTGGAGTAGACGCTCTAGTCAGGACAGACAGACAATAAAAAAACTTGCACTGTGTTTACATAGAAAGTCACGTGATGATAACTGCAGAGGATAAAGTAAATTAGAAAAGGGACTAAAGTGTGCTGGGGCTAGAGGAGGAGCAGGTTGCAATTTTGAGTAGGGTGGTCAGGAAGGGCTAACTGAGAAGGTGACATCTGAGGGAAGATGTGCAGGGGTGAGCCGGAGTGCGTCTCTCTGGGGAGAGAAGGCTCCCTGCAGAGGGCGTAGAACATGTAAAGGCCCTGAGGTGGGAGAGGGTCAGGACGTCCAGGAACTCCCTGCTGTGGACGGAGCACTCTGCATTCCTCTCCCGCCCAGGTGTCCTGAGGGTGCCTCTCAGGGTGGGGTCTAGACCAGGGCCCTCTGGCAGGGATTCGGGGAACACAGCTCCCAGGCGTCTGTGTCCTGGAACGCAGGGAAAAGCACAGAGAATATCCATCACAGCCTGTAGTTGGAGATGCATGTGAAGTCAGAAGTTTGTTGTAGTTATTGTTTTTCTTTTGAATGATAAAAATTGCAGTGAATTGTTATGTTCATATTAATGTTCCACTCCTGTGGGAAATTTTTATCATGCAGGAAAGAGAAAAGGGAGAATTTTGTATAGCAGACTCTGGAGGGTGCAGTGAGCGAGAGGAAAGGTTCACCTGGTGAGAGGACGGGCAGGTGGCGCTGCCAGGGGGAGGCAGGGCGTGTCGCCGGCCCGGTGAGCGTGCGAGTGTGCGTGGGGATGCGTGCTGATTACTCCTGTCCCCGGCGAAGCAGGAAGCCAGGCGGCCCGCCGCGAGGGGGTGGAGAGGAAGGTCTGGAAGCGTGCGGAGTGCTGACGTGATCACAGCCACCGAAGGCCAACTTGCCCAGGAGGTGCGACGCGATGCTGCAAACTCGAGGGCCCGCCGGATGCTGTGAGATTGCAGGGAGGCCAGCAGCACATGGGGCATTTGCTCGCCAGGAGCAGCCGTGCGGGTGCCAGCACAGAGGTGGAAAGGTCACTGGCGAACTCCAAAGCGTCCAGTGGGGCTGGCTATGGTGGCACAGGCAGCGACCTGCCACAGAGAACCTGCCCAGCCCCAGTCCTGGGAAAGTAGGTTCGTCCAGTCTGGGGCGCTCTCCAGAAGCCTGGGACAGAGCACAAGGGCTCTGTGGGTGAAGGACGCAAGGAAAGGTGTGCTCTCGATGGCAGGTCCCTCAGCTGCGCGGGGGCAGTGCGTGGAGAGCCTGCGGGGGCTGAGGAGTGACGGCAGCATGCCGGGATGGCAGCAGTGTTGGGACCATAGGCCGATCCCTCGTGACACACAAGTGACAGAGATCGTGGCCTGACCCTGGAGGAGAGCGCCGAGGGGGCGTAGAGGACGAGGGCCCTGGGAGAGAGGAGGCCTAGAACTAGGGGCAGGAGCAGCTGAAGGATCTTCTCTGCGGCGTTGAAAGCAGCAGACACAAGACAGGAATGAGTTGGAAAGGACAGTGGCCCAGAGACGCGCCTCTACAGACCGAGGGAGAGCGGGACAGCGTCTGAGCCGGGGAAGGGGACTGCAGAAAGAGGAGGCGGAATGGGGTGGGACGGGACCTGTGGGGGCGGGCATATCCCCACAGCAAAGTGCCAGCGCAGGCTTAGGCTCGAGCCCCTCTGAGCAGACCTGCCCAGAATCCCTTTGGTATGCACGTGCCCCTCCGTCTCAGCACGTGAACCGTCGCTTCTGTTATGTCAAGCCTGTGACTTCTTTGTGGGTAATACGATGTTGAAAGGGAACTGTCTTGGTGTAGTCTGTCCTCATTCCAAAGGGACACAGTGGCACAGACGCAGCTGTGGCCAGCCTGCAGGTATCCCTGTCGGGGCAGCTCTTCGCACAGGGCAGCGAGTGGCACTCCAAGGGCCAGTCTCACTTACTCTTGGTCACGGGCTCTTTTTTTGACCAAGGCAGACATGGGGGGAGTGTGTGAACAACGAAATCTGAGGTGCCTCATCGTTGACGGTTCGTAGACTTTGATTAAATCAACAGCATTGACTAGTATCTTTGCTGGCACTAGAATGAGCCATTTATTCGTTCAAAGCGTATTTATCATTTCATGTGCGCGTCCGTTCACAGTATGTGCACAGAGTCCGATTCTGCCAGACACACTTCTGGGGGCGACAACTCTAGATGTAAATAAGCCAATGGTTTTCTGGGGCTTCTGCTACAGTGGGGCCAGGATAGCAGTGAGTCATGGAGCTTCAGCTGGGGAGAGGAGCCGTGGCGAGAGTGATGCCAGTGTGGCCGGAGCGTGGGCGGGAAGGGGGACGGCAGCCATGAGGACTGCCACAGGGGACGTGTCTCCACCTCGGTGAGGAACGTAAATTTTGACTCTATGAAGTGAGAAAGCATGGCGTGTCTGGGACACAGACTGTGTCTGGAAGCTCGCTCTGCCTGCTGGACAGAGAAACACCCAAGGGAGGCCAAGGAGGCTCAGGGAGACAGTCACAGTTGCCGGCTGAGACCTGAGTGTGGTCCCGACTGAGTGGCCGTGTCCTAGAACTGTCTCCAAGGCAGAGCAGAATCAGGAGCAACTCCTGTTTCGGGGTTAGCAAGTTCTGAGACCCAACAAACTTCAGGCTAAAAGCAGGTGTTATGTGAAATGGTATCTCAGCAGATGAGCCAGCACTTTTTATTACCATCTTACTGACCATATGCCAGGCAGGCGTGTTCTGCACTTTGCAGGTTGCCTTACTGAATACTGACAGAGCACCGTGCCAGGAGGTAGCCACTTGCCTCCCCATTTTCCAGAGGGGGACACAGAGGCAGAGCGGTTGCGCAGCTCACTCCACGGACCCAGCTAAATGCGGGTGCAGTGTGGAGCCCTGCCACGCCGCCAGCCGGCAGGGTGCCTGTGCCTCCTATGGGAGCCCTCAGACCCAGGGTGGGAGATGCGGTCTGCTCCTTCCACACGAGAACGCTGCGGAATGCCTACCCCAGCGGGTCCCACAAGTCATCCCAGTGCACCTGCGCATAACTTAGAGGGTATAAACAATAAATCCAGCCGTACCCTGACACATGTTTGGGAGGCGGAGTAGGGCTCACCTTGGCCACAAACACAGTGACATTCTACTCTCAGCTCAAAGAAGAGAGTGGGTGAGGTTGCAGAACCTGGGCCTGATTGGCAACTTGTCCCTGCGTCTGGGAGAGCGAGCGCGGAGCCTGGGAGGGCCGCGCAGCCGGGGGAGATTTGGGCTTGCGTCAGCACCGTTGTTGCACAGCCCAGAGGCCCTGCTCTCCTGGGCAGCTCCCACATCCTCATGGCAGGGACTGCACCGCCCCAGCGCCTGTGAGCAGCCTCAGGTGGCCTGAGAACGGCCGTGGGATGCAGGTGGCTTGCTGGACAAGCGGGAGGAGGGCCCACCCCCACCCACGCCAGCCTCGGGGAAGGTGAGGGCTGTGAGTGAAAGAGACAGGTAAGGGGCGTCAGTGCTCAACTGGCACAAAGTGTCCCGCAGCCCTGCCCGAAGGCTGGCAATGCAACTCCCGAACCACGGCTCGGTGTGCGAAAGGCCAGTTTCCTCAGGGAAGTGACGTAGCACTCCACGGAGAACATAGATGGACTTCAGATGCAAGCGTCTCTCATAATGTCACAATATGGGCCTCCTAAAAACGCATAGTCCAGTTCTGTTGGGGGCGGACAAAGTGCTGGTAACTGGGAAGGACCCAAGGTCAGTACGACCTCATTCTCCCACGGGAATAAGTTTCACTGGAACACTGCAAACAAATACCCCATTTAAAAATTAGATATAACAAGGGAAATAAAATTATACACTTATGAATTCTTTAGTGAAATTTGCTGAAACAGATCCATTCTTCATATTAAAGTAGGATTTCCCAAAGTTATTTGAGATGTTACACGGACAAATATTATATCCCAAGAACAGTGTATTTATTGTAGAGCGTATTATAACAAGTAAAACTAGTGCATGGAACCTCCGAGTTCAAATGCGATAAAAAGTTCTCTTTATGGTTTTACATAGAAAGAATGAACTTCAGGTAAAATGTCAGACACACGAGGATGAAGTTGGCGTGCTGGCGTGGCACACGCTGGCCTGTCACCCGTGGTGACTGGGAAGCGCAGCTGCCATGAAGTCCCTCCGGCAGTAGCTCCAGAGCACTCCCTTTTCAGAGGGACATCTGACTGTGTGAGGTTCATCCGATTTGAACAAATTACAGTGTTTATTAAGTGTGGTTCAGAGGCTAGAGGAGAACTCATGGCTGAAGATTATTTGGATACATGTCAAATACTCATAATGTCTTTAAAACCCATTTTGGGTCTGTCTTTCTCCTTACTCCGTTGCCAGGAACGAGTCCCCGGTCCATCCACTAGTAGCACGTCTTGGGGAAACAGCAGGGGCCCAGCGAAGGTCCGAGGAGGGAGCTCTGTGCTGAGGAAGTACATGGCCTGCCGTGGGGAGGAGCAGGACCCCGACCGCCCCCGGGGTTTGGTGCTCCCTCACATCCTCTAGAACAGACAGAGCAAACTCCCACGTGAACAGAGGGCCAGGCGATGTGTAGAAATTTGGAATTTTTCCTGAGCACAGAAAATCTCCAATTTGTCCGCATTCCGTAAAATTCAAAAAATGTGAAAAAGGCAATTTGATACTTTGGGGCACAAACAACTGAATCCAGTAACCCTGGGCAAAAAGATCTAACACCCAGCACACCTGGGGGAATGATGGCCAATAAGCTGTTCCTGGACCCGATCCTGCCGGTACCTGGGTAGGCAGGATCCTGAGACGGCCCGAGGCTCCCACCCCCAGCGCTGCTCTGCGCAGTCTCCTCCCCGGGAGCACACCACCCCGTCATTATGGCACCTTCTGTGGTCCTAGCTGCTTCCAGCCTAATCGTGTGAGGTCTTTAAAAGCACACAATTGTCCTCAGCTGATTGCGCAGGAAGAGGCAAGAGAGGCACTCCTGCTGGGTAGGAAAAGAGGCGACGAGCATATTGCAGACTACCCATGGGGCAGCTCTAGGATCGGAGAGTGGCCTCCGGCCCACGGCTAGAAAGGGAGCAGAGACCAGCTGCCCCGATTTCAGCCTGCGAGATGCTAAGCAAAGGGCCCAGGCAACCTCGCGCTGCACGGAGATGTGAGATGATACGTTTGTGTTGCTTCATGCCACTGCGCTTGTGACATTTTGTTACGCAGCAAGAGAAAATGAATACAATAACCACATCCTTTCCTCACCTGAGATGGGGCCCAGGTGTGCTCACCAGATTTCCATCCAGAACACTCAAGAGGACAGGTGGTGGAGAGTTTCCTAAGGAGTTTTGTTGAAAGGGACTTCAGTCTTCACCTTTGAGGGTGTCCACAATCCTAAGGAAATCTATGTTCATTTTCGTGGACCACCCAAATTAACTTTGGCAAAACAACTCTGTGCCCTGCCCCTCCACAAGCAGGGTGACAGTGACTTTCTCCGTGTCTGAATCCTGCTCAGTTACATAGTTTTTTAAACAGCCAAATTTTAAAAGGATACACCTCGAGAAACATGTCTGGCTCCCGGAGTATTTCTGCCGCCGGCCAGCACACCCTGCGGCACCAAGGACCCGCTTCACAGGCCCTGGCGATGGCAGGGCAGGTGCGCCTCCCTGGCTGAGCTGTGAGCTGTCCCACGCACGCAGCTGGCTGGAAGCCCAGGCACGTCGGTTGTCATCGCTGACACAGCACGATGCGAAGCAGGGTGTGTTTGTTTAAAGGGGCTGCTTTTTGTGCTTTCCCACAGGACCATGTGGAAATCAGGACCTGCCCAGGACACGCCCCTGCGGCCCCTCTGCGTCTGGGTGGGCTGTCCATCAGCACACAGCCTCCTGGAGAACCTGAGCCCACACTGCTCTCTTGCCTTCCATCCCTGCTATTACTCCGGGGCTTCCTAAGTCACCGTGCCCTGCCCGCAGTTCTGCAGACTTTGGGATTCGCTGTTCATCACACATCTCATTTTTTAGACTTTTCTCCACAACCCCTGTCTAAAGCCACTAATGATTGATTCGAGTGTAAAAAACCAGGGAAGAAGGAGGCCCCTGTATCGCACTGTGTCCTGTGTGATCACACGGGGAAGTGCTGCCTCACTGGACCCCCGTTTCAGGAGGTGAAGCCCCTCCCTGTCCCCCACTCTTGCGATGAGACTGCTGTCCCTCAGCACCTCACAGCCCCAGAGTGGATCAACACCCCTCCCTCCTAGCTGGTGCTCAACTGTTCCGAAATCACCAGGGGAGCACAGATAGGACCAACAGGAGGGGGCAAAGAGGAGCCTAGGGTCACAGTGGCCACTCTTCTCCCACCTGGAGCTCCCGGGAGTGCCTTCTGGGTTCACAGCCTCACCCAGATCCCTCCAGTGCAAGAACCAGCCTGGTTCTTCCCGTGTGGCAGCTATTGTCTCAGTCCATTCAGGCGACTATGACAAAATACTGGGTGGGTGCCTTGTAGCAACAAATTTACTTCTCACAGATTTGGAGGCTGAAAGTTCAAGATCAAGGCACTGGCAGATCCACTGTCTGGTGAGGCCACTTCCTGGTTCATAGACAGCCTCTTCTGGCTGTGTCCTCACATGGTAGACGAAGGGGTGAGGGCTCTTTCTTGGGCCTCTTTTAGAAAGACACTAATCTCATTCATGAGGGCTCTATCCATGACCTAATTAGTTCCCAAATGCCTCACTTCTTAATAGTATCACCTTGGGGGTTAAGAGTTTGACATATAAATTTGGGGAAGACACAAATATTCAGACTATAGCATTTGTTCTCTGACCCCCCCCTAAATTTATGTCCTTCTCACGTGTAAAGTACATTCATCCCATCTGTCAACTGAAGAATGGTAAAGTTCATAAATTTGGAAAGGAGAGTTTTATTTCTCATAAAGGGTTTCGGCCTGTAGCGTGGCCATTCTGACAGGCTGGGAAGCATAGATTCCAGCCAGAAGCCGGAAATATGTACTTCAAGGAAGGGGCAACAGGAATAGGAATTTATGCTCAACAACGTGGCAAAATACACATATTTAACGAGCTATAGGGGGAGTCCTGAATATTTACAAAAGGAGAAACATGCATGTGCACAATTGAGCATCATGCAACTTCATGGGATCCATGTTCAAAAAATGGCAGTGTTCGCATGATCTGAGGATGGAGTTTTCAGCCCCCTGATCAAAATGTGAAGCAAAAGACACAACAATCCTCTCTGTGCATTTCTGTAGACTGGTCAGAACCACTCCATGATAAGTGGTCCCTTACCAGGAAGGAATGCTGGTCAGTTGTTCCGAAACCACAAAAGGGAGGAGCGTCATCAGGCAGTCGATTGAAATCAGCAGTGGAGCAAGTCTTTCCCAAGCGCTGGTTCTGTCCAGCCCTCAGGGAAGAAAGCCTGATGGCCTTAACCAGGGAGGGGGTATAACGAGGTGTGTCTGACCTCCCATCTCATCATGGCTGGGATTCCAGTTTTAAGGTTTCTCTGGGGTCCTTTGGCCAAGAAAGGGTCCAGTCTGTTGGTTGGGAGGCTTAGGATTTTATTTTTATTTCTCACATCCCAAGAGCCCCAAAAATCTTAACTCATTCCAGCAACAACTTGAAAGTCTAATGTCTGTACTAAATATCTAAATCAGATATGGGTGGGACTCAAGTTACCAGTCATCCAGAGACAAATTCCTCTCCAGCTGTGAACGTCTGAAATCAAACATGTTATGTGCTTCCAAATTAAAGGAGTGGGACAGGCACAGGAATGTCTATGGGTCTGTGCATTCCCATTTCAAAAGGGGAAATAGGTTCTAAGTAAGTCTGAAGCCCAACAGAGCAAACAACATTAAATGTTAAGACTGGAGATCTTCTTAACTCTTCTTTGGCTTGATGCTCTGGACCCACTGAGGTGGAAGTCCTACCTTCCAGACCTGGAGTGGCAGCCCTGCCCCGTGGTGGCTCTGGGCCTGGGCCTGCTCTTGCAATGGCATCCACACTAATCTCCTTGCCAGACAGTCTCCTGGCCACATTTTTGTTCTCTCCCAAATAGACTTTTTCATTTATTCCAATAGGGATAGGCTGAAAATTTTCCACATTTTCAAGTTATGCTTCTTCTTTGATTAACAATTCTATCCTTAAATCATCTCTCTCTTCTTGCTTATTACTGTAGTCAGTCAAGAGAAGCCAAACCACACCTTAAACACTTTCCTTAAAAATTTCCTCTGCCAAATATCCAATTTCATTGCTCACAAGTTCCACCTCCCACAAAACACTAGAACACAAACACAATTCATCCAACTTCTTTGCCACTTTATATTGATAACAAGAACAGACTTTCCTCCATTGTCTAATAACATGTTCCTCATTTCCATCTGAGACCTCATCAGAATGGCCTTTCGTGTCCGTATTTCTACCAACATTCTGTTAGGACCACGTGGGTATTCCCTAAGACGATGGAGAATTTCTCTACAGCTCCCCTGCTCCTTCGGAGCCCTCACCAGAAACACTCTGACAGGCCCACTGATGGCAATCTAGGCTTTTTCTAGTGTGCACCTCCAAACTCCTTCAGCCTCTACCCATCACCCAGTTCAGAAGCCACTTCCACATTTCTGGTGTTCGTTACAGCAGCACCCCTACTTCCCAGTCCCCATTCTCTGTCTTAGTCAGTTTGCACTGCTATAACAAAACACCATAAACTAGATGGCTTACAGCTGGGATATCTGTATGTGATAATTGAGAAATATGTATTTAGTCTTTGACCCCATTTCCTGGCATACCACTCCTAAAATATTTAGAATCTCCAAAGTGAATTTTTTATATGTTAATGATTACCTGATGACTGGAAGCCCCTAAGTAGCTTCAGGACGGGGGCTGGTCACCAAAATGACCAAGGCAGGATTCGAGGGTTGGGACTTCCAGCCCCACCCCCAGCCTCTAGGGAGGGGAGAAGAGCCGAAGGTTAAGTTGATCCCAGTGGCCTATGGTTCAGTCAGTCATGCTTGTGTAATGGAATCTTCACAAAACCCCAGAAGGACAGGGTCTGGAAAGCTTCTGGATAGCTGAGCATGTGAGGTTCCTGAAGGGTGGTGGGCCTGGGGAAGGCAGGGAAGCTCTGTGCTGCTTCCCTCCGCCTCACCTCTTCATCTGTACCCTTTGTAACATCCATTACAATAAACAAGTAAACATACGTGTTTGCCTGAGTTCCCAAACCCAAGAAGGTCATGAGAACCCCAACTTGAAGTGGTCAGTCAGAAGTTCTGGAAGCCCTGACTTGCCACTGCTGGCTGAAGGGGGGACAGTCTCATGGGATTGAGCCGTTCCCCTGTGAGATCTGATGCTGTGTCCAGGGAGATATCAGAATTTAATTTGAGGACACCTAGCTGGTGTCCTGCTACAGACTTGATTGCTTGGGGAAGACCCCACATATCTGGTAGAGAAGTCTTCCATGTTGATCGTTGTGTGGTGTGAGAGCAGAGGAAAAGGGATTTGTGTTTTTTGCACTCTCAGACTATGTCTTTTTAAGGTTCTTTTAAAGAGGCTACTAAGGGTGTGTTCCTCCAATCCCATTTAGGAAACCGTCACACCAATTTCAGTTGATCACCACTATTCAGGTTTTCATCTCATCTCTGTAGATATCAGTACATTTCTTTTACCTGTTTTCCTGTGAAGACTCACGTGACATGGCCACCAGAATGAGCACAGAAGAAAACAGACCACACAAGTATGGCAACAGACAAGGGACTGACTTTTTTTAGAGAAAGACACTGGGTTAATTTTTCCAACTGAAGCTGCTCAGAGTAGTCAAATAGCACGTAAAGTAGACGGCTCAAGGAAACTCTATAACCAGGAGCAGGTGCAGGCAGAAGTGTTGTGTTTGATCCTCTCTCAGCCACATCCACACAGAGAGAGCTGCTTTGTCCAACATGGTCATGGCAGAAAGGGGCCGAGCGCTTGAGGTTTTCCATATCGGCCCCCAGGCTACAGACTCCGGTTAGCAGAACCCGTGGGCTAGAGTTTCATGCCGTCTCTGTTGTCAGTTAGAAGTCGATACCTGGTTAAACGAAATTTCCATGTCTGATTTTCACAAGTATCTAAAAATGTAGGTTGCTATTTCTCGACAGAGCCCAATCCCAATCCTTATTTATTTTAAGAGTAACAATTTTCCAGACACAGAATGTTTTATGCTTTAAAAAAAATGGTAACATCTACTAGATGCTTAGAAGTGGGGCTTTACAAACACAACCCATAACGATCCTAGGCTAGGCAAAAGTATCATTACTGTTTTACAGACAAGGAAACCGAGGCACAGGAAGGTGGAGTAGTTTGTCCGTTGCCTCTGGCAGCAGGACCGCGTGCCGCAGAAGACAGCCGCCACGGAAGGGTGCTAATGCCAGCCAGGACTCTGCTCTCCACAGCTAATAAACACGAGCCATTTTCCGCATGTTCCACTGTCCCCTGCTGTGTATAAACAGCCACGCTACTTTCATGCCCACACACACACTCAAGGAAGGTTTTTCTAACTTGGCCTCGCCCTTCCTCTTTCTTGCTGAGCCTCGACACGAAGCTCTCTCCCTGGTGTGTTAGTACCGCGGCGAGGGGTGAAAAGACCCTCCACAAACCACTGGACACGCTGTGTGGCTGGAGGCACAGTGTGGCGGAGAGCACGGCCCACACTGCTCATCTCTCCCAGGGGACAGAGCAGCCCCTCAGCTCCCTCCCCAGGCGCATCCGGGTCTCCTTCCCCCACCCCGACTTTCTTCTTCAGGCTGAGGGGTGCGCGCCTGCATCAGGGGAAGAGAAGAAAGAAGACAGGTGGAGGAGAGACTGGCAGGTGGCTGGATGGGCACCTCTCCCTTGAGCTTGGTGTGACTTTGGTCTAATAGGAGAGGACAAAGTCCAGCCTGGCTCCCCTTTCAACTGTGCTTCCCTGGGGGCCTCCAGTCAGGGCCACGGCACCTGGGAGATGACCGTCACCTGCTGCTTCCTCACCAACATCCGCAGGCCCAGGACTGTTCTAGAACATTATATCTCTTTCCACCCCCAGCCTGCTCATGCTGCGAGTGTTGGGGTCACAGGATGCATGTGCGTGACACATCAACAGTGCCTGCCCCTCCCTCCCACATAAGACCCCATGTGGAGACACGGGTGGGGGAGTGATGTCGCCCAAGTCCTTGTTAGGAACATGCTTACACACACTGGGAAGTCCAGACACTGTGCAAGGAACCATGCACAGGTCACCTGGATTTCACGTTTCATGTCGAGCCGTAATTCCTTCTCTCTCTCTCTCTTTCTCAATGAACCAGCTCAAAGTTAGTTACAGGCATCATGACAATTCACCCGTAAATTCCTCAGCAGACGTCTCCTAAGGATAAAGTTATAAATGCTGTATTAGTCAGGGTTCTCCAGAGAAGCAGAACCAGCAGGAGGTGTGTGTATATATTTATAGAGAGATTTATCTTAAGGAACTGGCTCCCGTGACTGTGGGGCCTGGCAAGCCCAAACCCCGCGAGGCAGCCCAGCAGGCTGAAACTCAGTAAGAGTTGGCTTTGCAGCCAGAGATCTGAACCCACAGGGCAGGCCGGCAGGCTGGAGACCCAGGCAGGATTTCCGTGTTCATCCTTGAGGCAGTGCCTTCTTCCCCGGGAAACCTCAGCCTCTGCTTGCGAGGCCTTCACTGCTTGGAGGAGGCCCGCCTACGTTACCTGAAGGCTACTGATTAAAATGTTGGTCGCGTCTACAAAACACCTCCCCAGCAACACCTAGACTGGTGTCTGATCGAACAACTGAGCACCATAGTCCAGCCAGGGTGACACATAGAATTAACTGTCACAATCACATTACCAGTAAGAGTGATATTATGTTAATAACAGCCTGAAGTTTATGGCTCAGTACTGCCTTGGAAACAAAGGCAGAGAACGCTACCTTTGTGTGAAAGGGGGAAGTGAGGGAAGCGTCACTGCTTTTGCCGCGCCTGCACGTAAAGAACTGGGAGGGATTCGCGTGAAGTTGACGAAAGTGGGAGCCCTGCTAGAGGAGAGGAGGGACAAACTCACTGAGAATTTGTCTTGACTTAGGAACCACATGAATGTGTCACTTATTAAATAAAAACTAAAATATCAAAAGGAGTTGAATTGTAAGCAAATTCTTAACTAAAACAACAACAGGACAAAGCTTTTTGCTGTGCACCGCTGCTCCCAGGAATTGAGCACACCCTGATTTCTGCTTTCTCCACTGGAGGACTCGCCTCCCCGAGATGCGACTCTTTCCTAGAGAAAACAAAACAGAATTAGAATTAAAAAGCGTACAGAACACTGGGGGTTGAGGTTTTCACTAATCCTTGCGAAGCCAGGGCAGCACCTGGGAAGCCGGTGAGAGGTGACCAGCCAGGGCCCTGCTCACACGCCCCTGGTCCCCTGGCCTGTGACAGGACTGAGGCGACCAGGCGCTCCCCACACTCCCTGTACCCGGCGGCAGCCTTTCTGGATCTGGAAGCCTCGACTGCAGAGGCAGCTCCCAGTGTCTTGTGGGGAAGCTCCTCGGACAGTCCCTGTGATGACTGCCCTGTCGCCTCTTCACCCGCCAGGCTGGTGTCCCCGACTCTCCTGACCGGGAGCCCTGGAGGGTAGGCAGAGACGAGGGGGATCATTGCGGGTGAGAATGAGAGTGTTTTAAAGAGTACATATAAACGGTTCTCAAACCCCTGGCCATCAGGCTGCCTCACAGACCCTGTGGGCCCCCGTGCCTTGGGCCTGGTCACGATGCTCTGCCTCCCGAGAGACCACACCGGGACGGGGAGCGCGGAAAGCGCCTCCCCTCGGCTCTGCAGCGTGCGTCTGGGTTCGCCCGAAGAGGCCCTTTTGCTATCACCACTTGATACTTTCCTTCCATCCACCGAACAGCCATGTGGGGGATGATCTTTCCACCCCAAAATTTTAACCAGGAAATTTCCAGATGACTAATAACTCAAGGCGTGTTATTTAAGATGTGCTTTTCACTTCACTCTAAAACCGTGCACCCATTATTAGTGTGGTATAACAAACCACCCTAAACTTAGTGGTATAAAATAACTCATGCCCACAGGTTCTGTGGGTCAAGGACAGTGTTGGGAAGCAGTTAATGCAGCTGCCACTTCTCCAGGACTCCCAGACCTCAGCTGGGAAGATGCTAGTGGCTGGGGCTGGAGTCGTCTCGAAGCCTCTCTCTTGCATGAGTCTGAGCCCACCCGGGACTGTCCACCAGAGACCTGCATGTGGCCCGTCCCATGGCTCAGGCTTCTCACAGCATGATTGCCACAAGGAGCCTCTGAGGACTAAGTTTTCCGGGGCCCCAAGGTCGAAGCTACATGGCCTCCTTTGCCTTGGCTTTGGGAGCCGTCTGTCGTCATTTCCACAGCATTTGATTGGCTACCAGCTGGTCACTGTGGCCAGGCCAGCTGCGAGGGAAGGAATTTGGTTTCCCCAAACCTCATGGGGAGAGAAGGCAAGGCCGTACCGCGGAAGAGCCTGTAGGATGGGAGCTGCTGTTGAAGTCAGCTTTGGGAAACACAGGCTGCCCTAGACTCGGGCCGTGCTGAAGTGGGAAGGGACTTGAGGGCCTCCCTCCCGCCTTCTGCACATCCTGAGGCTCTGAACAGGAGTTGGAACCCGGGTTTCCAGACCTCCTGTGCAGGCTGCTTCTCCCAGGCCACACGTGCTTTCCATTTGCATTTCAAAGAGAAATAGTTTTGTGTTTCTCTTCGCATGCTTCTTTTTCTCTGCCTTCTTGTGTTCTCTAGATCAAATGAAGAAAGCCCATTTATTATTTATTCCAGTATGTCCTAGATACATATGATTTCTTCCTAGTGATTATTTAAGATATAAATGAAGGAATATTGGCTTCTAACTTTTGAATGAGCGTCAAACAAGCACCCTGGCTTGTCAACAGACTGGTCAGAGCCAGGCCCCGTGTTGCTCCTGCAATCTCCCTGAACTCTTCCTTCCAGGTGGCATTTAGTGACTCCAGCTGGCCCTGACTGACTGGCATGTGAAGGGAGGCCCTCTGCCTAGGGTCCAGTCAGTGTTTTAATGTTGAGGGGGGAGCTGGGGCAACAGTGAAAAATTCTTATTAATGATCCATTTTAGGGTGCCTTTCACTGTTGGACTCTAGGGGTTAAGATGTAGGCTGCATAGCTGTAACAAAGACCTAAAAATACAGAGGCTGAAATATGTTTATCTCCCTCAAATACACGTTGACATAGGCATACAGCCTGGGCTGGTGCCACAGCTCTGCCACTTTCAACACGTGGCTTCCATTTCTGGGTTCCAGGCAACTACTCCAACTTCCTAGGATGGGGGCTGGGGGAGAAAGTAGTGGACAGTCCCCTTCTTGTCTAAGGCACACATCACTTCCTCTCCCATCTTATTGGCCCAGCCTTGGTCACATGGTCTGGCAGCAAAGGAGGCTGGGAAATGCAGTCTCTAGATAAGAGCCCACATACCTAATTAAAATTCTGGGCTTTTCTAGTCTTAAAAGGAAGAAAGATGAATGAATGTTGCAGACATCCGGCTATCTCTGCCCTGCACTCATATATTTCCCTTCTTGGTTTCCCATGAGGAGCAGAGTTTCTCCATCGCCGTGGCAGTGGACACAGGGAAGCACTCGTTACTGACTGCGGGCACAGGTTGCCACAGCAACCTCGCTGAGTGGCTGGTGCTACCCACAGTGTCATCTTTTCTTCTCCATCCTTTGCACAAACGACTTCCCTAAAAGGACAAGTCTGTAAGAAAGAAACGCTATGGACTAAATGCCAATGGACTGTTTCTTGGTTCTTTGAGACATTCTTTTCGTCTTTAGAGCCAGATACAGCTGGGTCCAAATCCCAGCTCTGCCAGCAGCTAGGTGCAGGCCTCCCTTTCCTCACCTGCAAATTAGATATCATATTACTTACCACCTAAGTAATATGGTAAGTGATATGATAGATATTACTTACCAAATCGAATGAAAGAATGTATGTAAATCACAGTGCCTGGCCCATAATAGAAACTCAAAAAAGGGTCTTAACCATTAATTTTACCAGGAAGGACGCAGTCTAAAAGAGCCTGGTTTGCCAGTCTGATAAACTGATTTATGTCTGGTGTGGCAAAGGAGACACTCAGGTCCCTCTAGAGCCCATCCCATGCTGACCCCACTAGTGCTTATTGGGTCTACTTCCAGGGCCAGCCTTACCCGCCACTCTGGCTTGGGGTGGACCAGGAAAGTCTGATTCAATTCATTCTTGCAGGGCTGCGCCCCAGAGAGGGTACAGACCTCTCACTAATCCCTGCCTCACTCGACTTATGCTGTCCTGGCTTAGGCTGAGCACCTTGGGCACACAGCAGGTAGCCCGCGCCTGGCTTCTGGGTGCAGTTAGACGCACAGAGCCGAGCCCGGGCGTTCAGGACTCCCTCTGCCGTGAGCCACGCGGAGGCGCGTCGGCTACTGCAGTGTCCGTTAGACGTCAGCTTCATAGGAGTCTGGGATTTGGGGATTGTCTTCTTCAGGTCTTCATGACTCTGGTTTAGAATCTGGGTTCCCCTCATTTGGGCTTCCCATCTTTAAAGGACACTTTAGCCGGTTTAAAGTATCTGCTTTGATGGTCTCCATGACAACCATGGAGAGCCCAGAGTGAGCAGCCAGCAGACCCTGCCAGCGAGGAGGCCCGTCCCACTAACTGGATAATGTACATGAAAGAGCTGATCGTACCTGGTACCTAAATCAAAGGGTGAACTCACCAGATGTGAGTCATGCCAGCCGTTTAAGTAGGTACAAGCGTTTTTATTCCTGGCCATAGGAGCCGTCCTGTTTGTAATCAACCGTTATCCCTAATGTCTGTCGCATGCGCATAACACCCCCAAGAGGAACTGTGCCGTTTTTATTTTGTAAATGAGTAAGAGACAGAACTTGATCAGAACTCAAGTGTTCTTATTTCTTGGGCTACTTAAGCTGGAGAGGATGCTTGTTTTTACAGATGAACACAATGTCAAAATATCAAAAAAAAAAAAAAAAGAATGGAAGAAAGAAAGGAAGGAGGGAGGGAGAAGGAAGGAATGAGAAAGCAAACAGTGGTTAAGCGGTGTGAAGCCAGCACAAGGTTGCCGAGTCTGTGTTGTTTCACAGACGCTAAGTACGGTGAGTGCTGTTACCTCCTACACACCTGCAGAATCTGAGATGAGAACCCATTTTCTCAGAATGTGCAACTTTGATCGCCATCCCCGCAGAGGCCCCAATTTCCTAATTCCCCTTAGGCGAGTTACGACTGGAGCGCCCCACATGTGAAAACCACCGAGGGATGAGGCCACGGCACACACTCCTCGCCACACCGGCCTCCTCCTGCTTTGTCACGGGCTTGCGTTTGCCTCGAAGGACGTCCAATGCTCTGGGAGCCAAACCTTCCAACCTCTGGACCTTGTGAGCTACAAAATATGGACCAAGAATTACCGAGTAACAAACCATAAAAATGTATGTATATGGTTTGGAAAAGAGTATTTTGCAGTGATGGCAAAGACTTGGCACCGAGTGAAAATGAAAGATCTTTGTCTGACGCACTCTAAAAACAGAAACACAGCAAGTAGTGTCTAATAGATTATGGACATAAAGGGAATACATCAATCGTGGGCAAAACGATCTGCGGTAAAGTTTTATAGCTGACTCACAAATTCTTAAATGAAAGAAAGTGAACACATTCTGGAGATGGCGTGGAGCTATCAGTTGTGCTGCGGGAATTCTAAGAGGGCGAACGCCTGAAGGGGGCCGTGGAGCCTGAGCTCTGGGTTAGGGGCTCACTGCACTTCGTCCGAGCAGCGCGGGGTCTCCCTCCCGCCTCGTTAGGCAGCCACACACCTCCCTCAACACCTGGCTTGCGTCGTTGGCCTACCGGTGTCCGCGGCAGTGCCATGTGGCAGCCTGGGATCTGAGTGAAGCGTCTGCAGCGGAGAGGACCTGCCAAAGCCCGCTCTCGCCCCAGCCAGCCTCCCTCTGAGCCTTGTCCTTCTGTGCACATAAAAGGCCTGGAAAGTCTCAACCAGGTTTAAAGTGGCATCTCTTCTCCTGAGAATACAGAAATCATTTTTCTCTAGCAGCTAAGGAAAGCCTAATGCAGCATTACAAGAGTTAATTCACACAAACGTTAGAAAATTGAATTACACGTGGATGCTTTCTTTGGGGATTCTGTTATTTGTTTTATTGTTTCCATATATTTTGCAGAAAGATAGTCTTGAGTTCACTCAGAGCTAAACAAAATAACAATAGCTGTCATTTCTTGAGTACTTGTTATGTGACAGGTGGCTTACATGCATCTTTTATTCAATCCTATGTTTACTTTAATCCGTAAAGAATAGAATAGAATGTTCCTGTCTGCATTTTTCAGATGAGGAGAACAAAGCCAGGGGCAGTTGAGTAATGAATAATATCTCACAGCTAAGGAATGAGACCCAAATACAACCCTTTCTGAGCTGGGGACACCTTCCTGGACGCTCCAGCTATGGCCTGCCCAGCCCGGTCGGGGCAGTGGACAGACCCTCCCACCCCTGCCCGGCAGCTCTCGCTGAGCCCCCTTCTCTGTGGAAGGATCAGGTCTCCCGACATCTCCCCAAAATGCTCTGCTTTGCTGTTCAAGTCGAGGGTAAACCCAGAGAAATAAGAACTTTATTGCACCAAGAAGAGCCAAAATGTTCTTATGCAGGCACAGAAAAAAATATTGCAAGGGGACTTTTAGGAAATAATTACATCCATTTTTTAAAGTATTTACTGCAAAAAAAAGAAATTGCTAATTTGAAGTGCTTAAAAGATCAATCTAAATTAATCACTGTGTTTAGGGAACTTCTTTAACTAATGGAAAAGGAAGACCTGTGATTAGTACTTCATTGTTTGTATATATGAATGTATTAATACTGCATCGTTCTCTGAAGTGGTGTGTCATAGCTGCGACACGTCACTGCGTGTGTGCTTACCCACACACGTTAACACTCACTGTCACAGAAACCTGCTTTCAAATAAACCCCGTGCCTCCTCAGTGGATGCACGCCGCCATGGGCCAGCCATGAGAAGACGCAGTCTCGCGTGACCGTGGCCTTCATCTCTTTCTGGCTGCCCAGGGGAAAGGGGGGCGCCCAGGCCAATCGCACCCTGTGACGGTTTCTCCAGGAAGACAGGCGCAGGAAGTGCCGAATGGCCTGCAGGAATACTGCCATTTTCCTCTGCAATGATTCTCCCTCTTAGAAGAGAGCCGCGAGAATCGAGGCGGGACGGTCGTTTCTGTGCTCGTTTCAGCACTGCCGTGGCTTACAGAGAGGGAGCCACAGCTTTGCGACCCGGCTCCCGCGCGGCAGGCGCAGTAGCCAGAGGGAATGGAAAACAAATCTCTGAAGGAACGACGAGCCTCACTTCCCTCCTTCCTCCCTTGTTACCTTTCCTCCTGATCTCTCTCCTCTGACAGACTCAATCTGACCAGCTCTGCTGCGAAACCAACGGCCCTTATGATGCCCTCAGAGTCAGTGCATGGGCTCAGCAGAGTCCCAGGGACAAGCACAGGAGTGTGTCTTTTTTTGAGAAAACAGGCGTTCCAGGCAGCCGGGGCTGGGCCCTTCCCCTCGTGCTTTCTCTGGCCCGGGCGGGCGCAGAGGAGGAAGGCAAACCTGTGCCGAGTCCGAACCCCTCCGGGCTGCCGCGGAGGCCCTGCCCGCCGCTCCGAGCCTGCGCCGCCGCCGCTTCCCCGAGCGCGGAGGGAAGAGCCGCGGAGGACACGGGCGGAGGGGCCGCTGCACGACGCCGGTCCCGAAGTTTGGACTGGGTGCGCCCCGCTGGTCACATCGGCTTGGAAAATGCGGCTCGGTTTCATAAGTGGTTAAACGGCGACTGTTGGTGTTCAAAGTAATTAGTGTTCATGACGTTGTCCCACACCCAGATTTCCGTAGCAGGCTCAGGATGCGAAGAATTCGGACAACGCGAGGCGCCGACGTCTGATGCTGCGAGCGAAGGGCGCTAGACGGAAGCAGAACCGCATCGTCCAGGTGTCGTGGCGGAAGCCACACGCCGAGCCGTGGTCCCCGCCGCCCGGCAGCCGCGGGGGGGCTGTGAGACCCCGCACTCCAGGCTGCCCCACCGCACGGCTGGCAGATCCGAGAGGGCCGGCACCCCTTCGCTGCCGCCCGTAGCCGTGCGAGGCAGCCCTGCGTCCTGTCCCGCGGGCGCGAGCCCAGCCGCGAGTCCTGGCCAAACCTGCCACTCAGGCAGAAACGGCCTCTGTCAGGAATCAGAAATCAAGTTCTTTTGTATTTTTTAAAGCAGAATTAGCATTACCAAGAATGCTAATCGCCCCCCCCCCACCGCCCCACAACTGTGAGACGGTCTCATCAGAAAAAATGAGACACTGATACCCACAAAGCTTTGCACCCCTTCTGTCTCCATGACCAGCAGAAAGCTTCAGACCTGTAGGGAGAAGAAACTGGAGCCAGCGAACAGGAAGGGAGCTGGGAGCACTCCGGGCCTTGGCGGGCAGAGCCCAACGCTGGGCTGCACTGCGCCCACCACCCAGAGCTGCTGCCCCCTCCTCTCGCCGGGGGCTGTCTCTGGGCTGACTTCCGAGGGCCCCCCTTAGCCGAACACTCATTGGCCGCCTGTCCCAGCACAGGGGCAGCTAGAACTCAGAAAGTCCTGTGAGCAAATGGGCTTGTAGGGGTGAGAAATGAGAAAGGAGGAATAATGCCCACGACTAATACAGAGGTGGCAAGAACGTTGTCTGCCTGACCGCACGGCACGTTTTTTAGCCAACGGATGCTACATTACACTGACATAGCGCTTTCTCAAGGAAGCATCATCTAATGAATCCTCATGATGTTCCTATGAGCTCTGTAAGACTGAGAATTGCCTTTTAAAAGTAAAAACACAAATAAAAATACAAACAAGAATATGCAGAGGCACAGAGCATCTGTCAAATGTGTCTCCTCTCCCAGATCCAGGCCAGCCCCGAGGGGAGGAGACCGGATCCTGCCCTGCAGCGGTGGGTGCCATGGCGGGCGCTGTGAGAGGTGTCTGGCTCCCGTGGGGTCCCCGCGCCACGGGCCACAGCCCTTAGACCAGGCAAGGTGGGTCCTCCTCCCAGCCCGGGGGGGTGGAGCCCAACCAAGGGAGCTCCACACACGGTGGGAAATCGGCCTGCAATTCCCTCTGGGGGCATCGCCACATGGTAACTGGAAAGTAGAGGAGGGTCCTATTTTCGAAAAGAGTCTTGTTAAATAAGCCTCGTGGGGGAGACGTGGCCTCAGGAATGAGTGTAGCTTCCTCGGAGGAGGAGCATCCTCGGGGCAGGTGACTCCCGACGCATGTAAATGGCAGCCACTGGCGCTGTGCAACCCTGAGGAGATAGTCCAACATCAGAAAGGCTTGTTGCCGGGAAGGGTGTGCCACAAAGTCTTCCTCAGAACAGTGAAAAATCAAAAACCAGACAAAAGCTCTCAGCAGCGCGGAGCTGGGTCGGCAGCGAGGCGGGGAGCATCGGCAGCGGAGCTCTGGAGACTAGCGATGCCAGGAAGCACGTCTGCGGGACAGCAAACGAGAAAGCAGGTGAAAGCCTGTGCGCACTGCGACTCTGACAGCGTGAGAACGGACAAGCTGTCCAGAATCGGAGACGCGGAATGAACGGGACCAGACGGGGGCTGCGAGGAACCAGGGTGGGGCTGGGAGGGCTGTCGTCTCCTCTCCTCTCCATCTTTCGCAGGTGCGTGCCAATGTCCAGGAGTCTGGCCATCCTTCAGCCCACAGGGCTCCCAGCCAGCCCGGGCGGGGCCGTCAGGTGCTGCTGAGCTGGCAGGACACGAGGACGTCCCTTCTCGCACAGCGCAGCCGCACCTGCCCCCACTCATTAAAGCACCCGAGACCGCCTATAAATATGAATGCCCCGACCCGCCATAGACAAATTGGCTCAACAGTTCCGGGCTGCGGTCAGGCCTGAGCTTTGGTAACTTCTCCCCAGCTGGTCTAAGGAGCAGCAAGGGGGTTCCGGGGGTCTGTGCAGGAGTCTGGCTCCAGCGCTTCCCATGGGAGCAACTACCCGCCATGGAACAGAGGTGGGCTCCTAACTGGGTGCATTTGGCTTTAATTTAATTTGGGAAAAAATCGGGTACGGTGCCAACGTTTGTGGTTGTGTCAACTCCAATTCCGTTCCAGAGTCTGTCTTCCTTAGTCCCGGGCACAGGCTGCGCCTCCCCATCCCCCGACGTCGCCCGTCACCTCCACCCAGCGCCGCACACGGCCCCCACTGAATCCACATCCCGCTTTGAGGGCAGACACCTTGGTCTCTGAAGATGGAAATGCCCAGTCTTTTCAGAAGGAGGTCTTTGTCATTTGTAATAAAAAGGTGTGTCTGTGTCCTGGAGATTCGGAAGCCAGCAGATGCCCGGCCGGCTCAGGTGTGTCTCACACCCCAGCCTGGGCTCGGCTTTGCGGCACTTCTGTGAACTCTTCCAGCTCCTTCCTCCCGGCACTCTCGGCACTGCCGCTGCTCTTATGCCCGTGACGGACATCCTGATACGGGCGAGGCTTTGGGGCTGGAGGATGTGGGACGACCCCCACCAAGGTGCAAGAGCCCCTTTTCTCCGAGAAGGTTATTTTACTGCTGCACGAAGAAGGGAGCAAATAAGCCACGTTTCATCTGCGGCTGCTGAATCAAGACATGAAGGCTTAGCAGCCGACGCAGGCTCCTACGTGTATTTCACAAAAGTCACACGGACAATGACTTATCCGCCTAAGTTCTTGTAAGTTTTTACTCCTGTCACACCCCACGCCTTTACAGTCGTCACCAACACGGGATGACGTGCTGGATGTCCCTTAGCCTGCCTGTGGGAAGTATCCTCCCCTCCAGAGAATCTGTGTCTGGAATTTGCCACCAGGCACGGGGACCGACCACTGTGAGCCTCGCCCCAGGCACGTCCTTCCCAGATCCGATTCTCAGGCTCTGAGAGCACCAGAGCCCCCTGGGAAGAAGCGGGGCCCCCAGGGAAGGGCTGGCCCTCCTTGCCCGTGGCTGGAAAGGGATCGGAGTCTGTCTTCAGGTGGGAATGGCAGATCCCCTTGGGCAGGACAGCCACAGCAAGAAAGCAGCAGGGCACATTCTCACTGCGTCTGCAGCAGCAAGGCGGCGCTTACCCCTCAGCTAGAGGAGTTTCCTCTACAAATAATTTTAAATGTAAGAAAACAAAAAAGATCTCACTAAAGATAAATAAATTTTTGATTTCATTTTACTCCTTAATATTTGACTTAGTTAATCTAAATGGCCAGATAAAATGATCCACTCAGTGTTTTCCTTATCCACACCCCCAGAGAGATGACGCTTCTAATTCCCACATTCCGGCCCTGGGATCCCCGGCAGCCTGTGGATAGAATCTGGGGGAACACACGGACACACCCTCTCCACCAGTCTGTGACTGAGACTCGGCACTGCCTGTGGGTGTCAGTGTCGGCAGCAAAGCACAGCAGGACCTGCAGCACCCAATCCTTTCGCCGTAGGAATCACAGGTGTCTTCATGACGCTGCGGCTGTTGCAAGCACGTACATGGTTTCCTTTCATATACATTTAAAAATATTATTCCAAGGAGTCCCTTGGCTTTACACCGCCCAAACGTGTCCATGGCTCAGTAGGACAGAAATCCGTCGAGCTGAGATGACAAGAGCAGGGCTCACTCAGGCAGGAAACGTGTTTGCAGAAACTCCAGTTACGACAGAGCTCACAGGGTACAGTTTACTTTTCAAAGTATTTCCAGACTTTATTCTATCCTCAATGCAATCCTGCCAGGGAGGCAAGGTAAACACACGGTGGGTTTTATTCCCCTCAGAGCCCTGAAGCACAGAGAGGCTCAGTGACCTGACCAAGGTCACACAGCTGCCAAGCAGAGAAGGGAGAATTTACCTCCTTCCCCCACGTCCTCTCACCAGACATTCGGCCCCTCCCAGGTGAAGGTGAGAGGGGCTGCGTCCTCCTGCCTTGCTGTCTGTCCTCTGCCCCCTCAATGGGAACCTGATCTTCTATCGTGTTCCTCCTCGACCTTGGGTGGTGGCCCCATCATTTACTCAGCCCCCCAACCTGCTCCCCTCTCAGCCGGCCCTGCACCTTGGAGGCCCTGTGGCTTTGCGGGGGAGAAGCACAGAAGCCCGTTTCACAGAGGCAGCGGCGAAGCAGGTCCCGCCGGGGCACACGGCTGCTCGGGAGATGGCCGGCCAAATGGGGAGAAGGGAGGGGGCGGCCACCAGGAAACAGAGCAGAGCAGGGAAGAGGGAGGCAGGCGTGGGCGCGGGGACAGGAGAGTGCAGAGGGGCAGCAGATGCAGAGCTGAGGCCCCGGAGCGGCCTGGCCCGGGTGGGAGGGAGGGGCGAGGGGCAAGGCGGCCACGGTGGATTCGTGCCCCACCTGCCGTGTCTCTGGGGTGCATGTCGTGCTTTGCAGCCACGTAACCCACACGTCTGCCGGTTTGGAAGTCGTCTGGTTCTGTTTTTGGAGCAATTGTCTTCCCATGTGTCCTTGTGACAGGATGTAGGATGAGGGAGGCCTGGGCTCAAATCCCTCCCCACTGTCTCGGCCCCTCTGCCTCAGTTTCCCCATCTGTGAGGCTGCGATCCCTCATACAACCAGGGTCGTGTGAGGGATGGAAGGCACGTGAAGCCCCCCCCCACCGAGGTTTCCTGGCTGTACAGCCCCCTGCGGCGCACATGTGCCGCCTTGTCAGCCTTCTCCGAACAACGTGCGGAATGTGCCCCTGCTCCCGCCCTGGCCGAGACTCCGGTCCCCTTCCCTGTCCTTTCCTCCTTCTCGGGGGCGTGTGGCACCATCTGATGTGCTGTGCAGCACCCTGACTGCTCTGCGCACTGAGAGGAGCCCAGCCCGACCCCCGAACGTGCTCCTGAGAGCAGGGCTTACCCGCCTCGCTCTCCCGCGCCTGCCTGGGACCTGCCGGGCCTCAGCCCTGCTCGGCCACGCCTGTCGCAGGACCTGGTGGGCGAATGCGAGCTCAGGGCGCACAGTGGGCAGTTGCCGGTGCATTCGGGGGCTACAGACTGCAGCGTTGTCTCCGACCTCCTGCCCTCAGCACCACTTGGCACCAGATGGAGGCGGGAGCTTGGACTGCAGCTCGCTCCCTCTGTCCCAGCGGCCTGACCCCACGGAGACCCCATGCGACAGGAATCAGAAGGGGCCTCGCTGGCAGGCAGGGGGCCGCCTGGATGAAGGGACCCGCTGGGGGGTGGCTCAGCTCTGCCTGGCCCTTTCCAGGCTTCGAGCTGGGCGCTGTCACCCTGCTGCTGGCAGGTCACACTGAGTAGACATTTTTTTACGCAACCATTTTTGTGGTGGGCTCTCCTGCCTGGTATCTGGGACATCTGCCGGAAATCAGGCCCTGTCTGTGGGATTCCGCAGCCATCTCAGCTGGTATCCTGCTGCCGTTGACTGAAGCCACAGCCTGGGCCTGCATCTCAGGCGAAGGGATAAAAAAGGCAGCGTGGCTTGGGCCATCAATCAACCCTGGCGTCCCATCCAAGGTGAATCCCAGGCAAAAATAAAATCAAAACCCCAGGTCTAAAATATCCTCCAAGGGGGCGAGCAGGAGCCCTGCCTGCGGTGGGCGAGGCCGGGACCGCAGCATCTGGGATTCCTAATTATAGGGGACCCAGGTTCGAATGTGTCCCCTGTGAGCCGAGACACGCCTGTCAGTCAGCAACTGTCGCCCGCCAGCTTCCTTCCCTGTCCCCAACAGCTTTCGCTCACACTGTAGGGCTGGTGTGTACCTTTCTTAAGGATCAGTTTCAGATTCCACGTCCATCGGCACCCCAGCCCCGTTCTTAGATGAGGCCCATAGGATTCCTCTTGTAAGTTCTCAGGGCCAGTAAAAGACACTTTCACTGATAATCTTGGAGGAAAACAAAATATTTATTGACAAATGTGTTGGGGAAGTCACATTTCCTTTGTCTCCTTTGTCTCTTCCTTTCGTATTTTCTAAACCAAGGTGTTGGGATATGGCCAGTGGGCAGTAGGGAGCCATGGAAGGTGTGGGAACAGAGCAGTGAAGCACACAGAGGGCTTCTAAGGGAGACAGGCAGAGCCAGGAGTGCCGCTGGCCCTGCTGGAGTGAGACCTGAGGGAGGAAGAACGCTCAGGCGCCTGATGGGACGAGCCTGGCGGGCCCTTAGGGTGGAGAGGGCGAGGGACCTGAGAGTCACCAGGGAAGACCACCTGCCGGCCTGGGACAGAGTCACAGAGAGACAACTGTAGGAGGAAGCGCGGAGGGAGGCAGTGCAGATGAAGGGAGCACAGGAACAAGAGCAGCAATTCCTGCAACGAAGGGTCTGCAAAGAGGAGCAGCTGGTGGAGAAGGGGCCAAGTGCACCTTGGGGACTCCTGAGGAGACCGGGAGCCGCTGACCTGGAGGCGGCCCCAGAGAGGGGTCAGCTCCCTCGCTCTCAAGGAAGTGAAGGTGGGAAGACGTTTGATTAAAATTACGCTCACACACTTCATTCCTCTTGTCCCCACATTCTCTGATATAACACGAGCTACTTAGAAAAATGAATCCGTGAAAGGCAGCGAAGGGAAGAAACAGCACCGTCAGGAAGCCGGAAGTGACAGCGATCCCATCAGACAGAAAGGGAGAGCAGGACACTGCTGGAGAAGAGTGGAGACACCAGCGACCAGCCCTGCGGGGTTGCCGCGGCCCTGAGGTGGGGAAGCGGCGGCCGGCGGGGGTGCACTGGCGGTGGGGGCCGGGCGCTGGTCAGGGCTCTGCAGAGAAGCAGACGCAATAGGAGACAGAGCACCCTGCACCTCCTCCTAAATACGCACGAGCAGGTTTGTAACAGGAACTGGCTCACGTGCTTGCGAGGCCGCCAGGCCATCTGCGGGCCGGAGACCCAGGGAAGCTGGTGGCGTGTCCCTCATTCCAAGGCTGAGGGCCTGAGAGCCAGGGAGGGCACACAGGAGCACCAGTGTCTGAGCACAGGAGAGGATGGGGTCCCTGTTCAAGAAGAAAGAAAGAGGATTTGCCCTTCCTTCAGCTTTTTATTCTGTTCAGGACCTCGACAGAGGAAGCAGTGTCCAGTCACAGTGGTGACTCTGCACCCAGTCTGCTGGTTCAGATGCTAATCTCTTCCAGAAACACCTTCAGATACATACCAAGAACAGTGTCTTACCATCTGTCTGGACATCCCTCAGCCCAGTCGGGCGGACACACAAGCTAGCCATCACTCTGCCGCCGCTGGTCCAAGCTGCACCTCCCGCCCGCACCTGCTGGGCTGTGAGCAGGCGACGCAGAGGTGCCCCCCGAGAGGAGGAGAGGGTCAGAGCCCAAAGGAGCAGCAGGGCTCCACCCCAGCAGCTGGGCCACCAGCTCCCCTTACCCATCCAGATGTCACGCCCACAGCCACCGGAGCCCATTCCTGAGATCAGAGCTGCCCTTGGCAGAAGAGCAGGGATTGTCGCATCAGTGAGCTGGAAACTGATGATGACTACCAGACGTCCGAGAGAAACGACCATCGTGAAAAAGATACGCCAATCCAACAAACGAGCAAACAAGAAAATACCCAGAAGTGGAATTAACCAAGCAAAAAGTAAAATGTTTTAAAATTAGCCTCGTCGATATCCTCAGAAAAGATTCACAGGAGACTGGGTCCGGGACCCCCAAGGTAGCAAAATCCAAGAATGTTCAGGTCCCTGATGTACAATGGTGCAGTATTTGCGCGTAACCTACGCACATCCTCCCGCTTACTTTAACTCATCTCTAGATTACTTACAATACCTAATACAATATAAATAGCTGTTAGACTGTATTTTTTATTTGTATTATTTTTTATGGTTGTATTATTGTTCTTGATTGTTTTTTCCAAATATTTTCAATCCATGGTTGGTTGACTCTGTGGGTGCAGAACTCCAGTACCCACAGGCCTAACTGCACACACACAACCGTGGGGGCCCAATCCCCGTGGGGGCGCCTGCCCCCGCACACACTGTGCACAGAACCCAGACTGCACTGTCGGGTCTACTCTCTTGGCGGGGTCTCTCCGCCCCTAAGAGACTCCCACCCCCTTAGAAGGAGAAGCTCGCCCTTACGCACACCACTCCACCGCTCTATTCTGTACACTTCTACGAAAAGAGAGACCTAAACGTGAGTCCTGCTAACCCGCTACGGTTTCCTGTTTCCTCTTGACCTGTCTCCAGCATGTTCCATCTTGGCACCCCACTAAGATGGCTGCGGTGAGACCGTGCCCAGCACACGACATCAAACCCAGAGCTGGGCCGGGTGAGTCAGCCCTCCTCCCCACCCCCCAGCCCTCCCGGCTGCTCTCCCCTTGCTGCTGCTCCCCGGCCCGTGGGCCAGACCCCGTCTCCATGCAGCTCCAAAGCGCTGCCCTGCCAGGCCCAGCGTCCCCTCTCCCCAGAGCTTCTCCCTGCCTCTTTCCCTGCGTGACTTCAAATGTCCTCCCCACACCGATGACCAATGTCCAAATCTGCCTGGCCAGCCCCATCCCCTGCATGCCACACTCTGCATCTCTAGCGGGGTGTCTAGCAGGCAACACAAGCACATCCAGACATGAATCCCCGCTTGTCCTCACGCCCACCCTGCTTCTCCCCAGTCCCCATAGTGAATGGCGCTCAGCTGCTCAGGCTGAAGCCCTGGTTCCTCCTTTCCTCTCCCCTTCACGTTCCAGCGCCAGCCCAGGCCGGCACCACGCACCCCCTGGGCTGGCACAGTAGACTCCAAGCTTGTCTCCACAGTTTCACTCATGCTGCTATGGAGTAAAGGGTTATGTCCCCCCCCAAATTTACATGTTTAAGCCCTAACCCCTAGGATGCTGGTGTCAGGAGGCGGGGCCTTTGGGAGGTGATGAGATCGGGAGCTGGAGCCCTGGTGATGGGACTAGTGCCCTTGGAAAAGGGGCCCCAGGGAGCTGCCTCACCCCTCCACCCTGCGGGGACACAGTGGAAAGGCGCCATCTGTGAACCAGGAAGCCAGGCCCTCAGCAGACACCGGATCTGCCGGCACCTTGACCTTGGACTTCCAGCCTCCAGGACCGTGAGCAAGACATTTCTGCTGTTTAAGCTGCCCGGCCTGTGGTCGACCTCCACCCCTCCGTCCTTCTCCCGTTCCCATCTCTGCCCCACCCGACGCTGACACGTGCCCACAGGGAATGTCAGCTCCACGAGGACAGACTCTTCCTGCTCCCTCGGGGCCTGTCCGTAAAGAGCATGAGGAATGAAGAGGGAGATGTAACTGCAGATTGGTTTTATCCACCTTTTGTTGGCTTGATTACATTTGTTCTGTTTTTCATTTTTAAAAAAACCTTTTAATTCAAGATCATTTTGGACAGAAGATTGCAGAACGTACCCAAAGTCCCCGCACCCCATGCCACTTCCCCTCATGCACGCCCTCCTGTTTAACCCTCACAACAACCGGGGGACACTCTCTGTACCCCCACTTCACAGACGAGGAAAACGAGACACACTGAGGGTAAACTGAGCCCAAGTTCACATGCCTGGTAAATAAAACCACTGAAGATTTGAACCTAGGCCGTCCAGTTCAGGAGCCTGTGCTTTCAACCACAAGGCTGTACTTTGTCGGTGAGACAGGAGAAAGAATGAGAAATCAATACTGGGAAAGAACAGAAAAATGCAGTCATCACCGGGGGGCGGAATGATTGTATACACAGAAAATCCAGGACAACCCCTGACAAATCGTTACATCCAATAAGAGGGTTCAGTATATTCACCAGATAAAAAATCTACAAATAAAAATCAAGCTCTACTCCACACATCAATAATCAAGTAGAAAATGTAATGGGGAAAAATTCCATTCACACCAAGAACAAATCATACAATACCAATCAGAAATGGTACAGCTAGAAAGAAAAAAACCACGAAACTTTACTTAAAGGCAAAAACAGATCCCTGAATATAAGGAGACACAAACATATATCCCAAAGAAGAATCGATGTTATAAAGATGCTGATTTTTCTCCAGCTAAATATGTATTATAAATTCAGCAGAACACCAATCAAAATCTCAACGTAATTTTCCCTGATATTTTATCGTGAAAAAATTCAAACATAAAAAGTTGGAAGAATTTCACAGTGAACACCCATACACCTGCCACGTGAACTCTGCTACTAACATTTTACCATATTTGCCTTATCATAAACTATCCGTCTCTCTAGCCACCCATCGATCCATCATTTCAGTGCCTGTTAAAGTTGCAGGCATCCGCACACTTCACCCCCAAACACTTCTTATACATACCATTAACTGGAGTCAATGTTTGTTTACAGATTTTTAAGGAAAATTTACATACAATTAAATGCACAAAGCTTAAGTGAACATTTCCTAAGATCTGAGACGGATGTGCCTGGGTGACATGAATCAGTGTCAGGTATGAAACATCAATGTCACCCCGGAAGATCCCCCATGCTTCTGTCATTCAATCCCCCATCCTGTCAGGCTACCATATTTCTGATTTTTTTTCCACTGTCAGTCAATTTGGCCTCTTCTAGAAGTTTGTACAAATGGAATCTTATAGTATGTGCATTTTTGTATCTAATTTCTTTCACTCAGCATAATTATTTTAAGATTCAGCCAAGCAGTTGCTTGTATCAGTAGTTTGATCCTGTTTTATTCCTGTGTAACATTTTACTGTATAAAGTACCACAGTTTGATCATCCATTCAACTGTTGATGAATACCTGAGCTATTTCTCAACCAGTTTTTAAATGGAATTTGGCAAGGTAATTCTAAAATACATACGGGAAGGAAAAGTACAACAATGGCCAAGCAGAAATTTCTGGCCAGGGACTTCACAGATATGAAGCATATGAAAGATATGAAAGCATATTTTATAGCCATGATAGTTAGGAGAGAAGGTTTTGACATAGAAAATGCAAATAAATCAAGTGAATAAAATTTAAAGGTCCAGAAACAGATTGATATATATAAAAGAAATGTGTTTAAATAAAAGTGGGCATTTTAACAGCCCTTACCATTGATTAGATACAAATTTGAAAAAAGAAAGAAAAAAGGAGATAAAGAAGGAAAGAGAAAAAGAAAAAATATATAGAACATGAGAAAGCTTCCCTGAGGAAAGTGCAAAACCCAGAAGCCATAAATAGAAAAACTGACTAATTTAACCACATAAAGTTTAAAACCATCTGCACAACAAAAAACACAGAAATTAAAAAGATAAGTGGTAGAAAGAAAGGATAATATGCATAGGTATTTTTTAAAGCTTTTACAAATCAATGCGAATAAGATAACTCCTAGAAAACCAAGCACGTGAAATAACAAGTGTCACAGAAAGAAGAAACACAAACGGCCAGCTCGCTTCCCTCCACGGTCAGTCCCACGCGGGATTGGTGGATGGCGAACCACAGGTCATCAGTCGACAAAGAAACTTCTTAACATTGAGGATAACCACGGCTGGCAGGACTTGGAAGCATTCTCACATATTTTGTTGGAAGGGCTATGAGCAGGTAAAGCCAGCCTCGTACATGGGCATATCCTTCGACCTTTTCACTGATACTTCTGGTGTCTAGCCTTGTATATCCACAAAATACTGAAACACAAACATGTAGTATTGAAAACTTGAAAATAATTAAAATGCTCATCAAGAAGAAGATGGTTAAGTAAAAATACCATATCCCCGTACTACAGAATGTTATTTAACTCTTTAAAATAATGAAGGAGAGGTTGCAGACTGCCATGGAAAACACCCCCAAGCTACGCCTTTACAAAGAGAATCCGGAAGCGTCATGTATCCTACGATCCGCCACACGTAACAAATGATCCGCGCGTGTGCACATGCACAGGTTTACCATGCAGAGGAACACGTCTGAAGGCTGCGTGACAGGAGCCCTTTGCAACAGGTGGATTTTTATTCTATTTGCTTTTCCACTGCTTGGATCTTCACAATGAGACTGTGTTACCTATCTGATAAAATGCAGTTTCTTTGTTATTTTTTTAAGAGTGGGGAAAAAGTTGAGGAATGCCCATAACTTATCTATGACTCTTGAACTTAATAATCACAACTTATTTGGACCATTTATAAATAAATTCTTGGTCATCACCGTCATCATCCTGGCTTGCAGTCACGGAGCACCCCCGGGCAGAGGCATGTTAGAGATGTCATATCTGATGCCCACAATGACCCTGCAAAGGGGGTAAGATATTCTTATCTCCATCTGACAGATAAGAAATCCAGGGCCCAGGGACGTTACACAACTACCCAAAGCCTCACGCAGCAGGGACTGAAGCGTCATCTTGTCAAAGCCCATCCTGGTTCCTCTCCCCTCTCGTGGCTTCCTGGAGGCCATCATGAGTCGTTTCACAGGACATGCTGGGGGCGCTCCCACACGCGTCCACGCCAGAGCTGAAATCCATGGGGCATTCGGCCGGCCGGGCCTTCCCTTGGGTACTTTAAAGTCAAGTTGGCCATGGGGTGTCGTATGGGACACCACCATCTTTACATACGTATACTATGTGCATACACACACATGCATGTACACACACATACACGTAAATACACACACACTTGTGCATACACACTTACTACCAGAAGCTCATATTCTCTGGGCACCGACAGCAGTCACGATGAATGGAATTGGCCAAGGGCAAAAGCGTGAAGAACAACAGGGCATGCTTACATTTTCTTACCGTTTCCCACTCAGCACGTGGTGCCCCGGGATGCCCAGCCCGTGGGCAGATGATGAGGGTATGGGATGACCCCTTGGATGAGCTAGACCAGGTATTCCTCCAGCCCTCCGTCCCCGATCCTTCTGTGCAGGGGCACATGCTTGGTGTAAAAAACAGTGCGTTTGGGCTAGATCCCCACGCGCCCACCCACCCGTGTCTTCTCTGTGCAGCCACGTACTTCTCTCTCCCCGCTGCGCCCTCCGGAGTCAGCAGACTGACTGCCGTGCCCCGCACAGCACGCAGCCGCCTTTCTTCCGGTTCCGAGGCTGCCTGCACTGCCTCCTCCTCCTCCAACTGTGGCTCTTTCTGCCTTGCCTGGGCTACTCCCCACCACCACCCTCTCGGGAAAAACTACTTTTCTACTTACACACTGATGCCAGATAGTGCTTCCGGCAGTTCCCACCGTGTAATATATATGTAATATGTGTTTGAAACCTTCAAAGCCAAACGCAGGAAATTCTGGTGCCAATGGGCACCAACGAATCCAGAGGAAGGACATGTGCAGGCGCAGGCGAGCCTTTCGGCCCCCAGTACGATCCCTTCCCTCTTTTGATACCTGTAATTGCTGCTTCAGTGATGTCCAGTTCAAGTGAACATGCACAATGCAAAACGTCACCAAAATTCTCCGGGCCATGGCTCCCTGTGTCTCATGGTCTTAAATGCAGAAACATACACTTACCCATCTCCAAAGCCAAGTGTTAGGAATCTTTCTTAGACATTCCATTTTCATAGGGATTCTAGAATCTAGTTTATTCATAGCTGTCCTGCATCAGCAATGAATACATCCCAACTGGATGCATAAATTCCTCCGGAGTTTAAAATTTATGCTGGTGCCTAGCAGATGGCTCTCAGGTACTTCCCTGGGTTTCAATCAATCAGGGGTGCCAATGCATCACCCAAGACAAAGAGACAGAGAAAGCACTATTGCTACAACTTGTTGTAGGAAGAGCAAAGGACATTCTCTGCCGCTGGCGTGGGAGCCATGAGAATGCACAGAGGAACCAAGAGTGAGAACGTGGCTCTTGCAGCGCCTGAGGTTGAGGCCAAGCGGGCTTGCTCCAGCCATCACAGCAGGAGGGGCTGCGGTGCCAGCAGAGGGCGCCCTCCCCGGTCCTCGCCCCGTGGAGCTGAACCTTACTGTAAATACGTGCTGGGCAAACGCAAGGTCTTCGTACCAAGACGTATCCATACTCGGCCCAGCCCAGAGTTTCGCAGCCTGCAGTGTGCACACTCGCCCCGGCTGCTGTTAGCTCTCCTGCTTCCCGGGTAAGAGCGTTGACTTTTCCCTAAGCAGGGCTTTCTGTAAAAACCCACGCGGACACCCGCTCTGTCTGGCCATCTGACGATCCTTCTCAAGGGAATTACATGTTCTTGCAGATTCTGGAACTGGAAACACCTTGTCTTTTTGGGAGGTGTCTCACACACTTGGATGGAGCACATGTTTCCCTTCTCAGCTTTTTTATGGTTGATTCGCAGACATGTGGTTTCTGTCCGAATGTGCAGAAAACAACTACCTCATCCCACCCCCTCGTTGCCCGGCTGTCAGGACTTGCCCTCACAAGTCCATATCCAGCTGTGTTTCTTCTCCGGTTGCAACACGACTGACTTAGAGGACAATCGATTTCAAACCGCCTCGGAGCAGAAGGCCTGGGAATCCGCCCTGCGATGGGTGCTTACTTCTGTCAAGAGGGGCTCGTTCTCGTCCAGCCGTCCTGGGGATACAGGAGCGGAGGCTAAGAAGCCAAGCGGTGCTGCTCCTGCCGTCGCGTCTGGTTCCGAACACGCGCTTCCCGTTGTTTGTACCCTCCTAACCCAGCACACACGAATGCATTTCCTTCTTCATTCTGTTTCTTGTGCTGGAAAACTCATTTTTCTCTGCGTCCATCTTTGTGTGTTTCCTATTCCTCCACACTCTTTCCGACGTCACCGTCGCTTTCTCCCCACCCCAGCCCGCCGCTCTCTGGCTCCGCATCCCACGAGGGCCTTGACTCTCACCAGACGGCAGTCGTGCCCAGGCCAGAACACTCTGGACACACACACACACACAGACACCGCACACACCACACACACACAGACACCACACACACCGCACCACACACACACAAGCACCATATACACTGCACACACCACACCACACACCACACACACACAGACACCACATACACTGCACACACCACACCACACACCACACACACCACACACACACAGACACCACACACACCACACACACACAGACACCACACACACACAGACACCACATACACTGCACACACCACACCACACACACACCACACCACACACCACACCATATACCACACCACACACACCTCACACACACCACACCACATACCTACACCACACACACAGTACATGCACACTCACAATACACACCACACACAGACACCACAACACACACAGACACCACACACACCGCACACACCACACCACATACCTACACCACACACACGGTACATGCACACTCATAATACACACAACACACTGACACCCCACATACCTGCACTACGCACACCACACACCACCCACACCACACACCCACACCAAGCAATCACACATGCGCACACGCAGGCACACACCACATACACACACGCGCACCCCACACTGTGAATTAAAATAAAATCCTAAGCCCCCCACTGAACAGATCCCCTCTTGAGCGAGGGGAGCCCAGAGAAGGTCAAAGCCGAGTTCCCAGCGGTGCGGGGATGGGAGGTCAGACACACTTTGTCATAAGTCCTCCCTGCCAATGTGGCTTTTTTCTTTAAGGGCTAAACAGAAACCAGTCTTGTGATCTACTCCTCCGCATTTGTGGTTTCAGGACTGTAACTAACCAGCATTCTTTCCTGACAAGAGACCACCAACCATGCAGTGGCTTTAACCAGCGTCTGGAACACGCACAGAGCGGGTTTTCGTGTCCTTGCTTCACCCTTGACGCCAGAGGGCAGCCGTTTTCTGAACATGGACCCCGCAAAGGGCCTAAAGCGCGCCTGTGCGTGCGCAGGTTTCTGCTTTCTTACACACTCACGACTCCTCCCACAGCTTGTTGAAGGTGTCTGTTTGGCCACCAGGCTCTGCATAAATTCCTGTTCCCATTGTCAGTCCCTGGATGCACATGTTCCTGGCTTCTGGTTGGGGCTCTGCTTCCCAGCCTGTAGGAATTGCCACCCACAGGCTGCAACCTTTTATGAGAAATAAAGCTCTTCTTTCCGAATTTATGAACCTCATCATTTCTTCAGTTGACAACATGCACTGCACCCCGCACACACGTGTCTCCAGGCATCTCCAATGGCCCGCTGGCTTCACACACATTACGTCATAGTCACCACAGTGCTGTTTAGGGTGGGGGTGGGCATCTCCACTCGGTCCATTCGAGAACCCAGATACAAATATGGGGATCACTTTATCAGATCTAAAACCGGAAGCCACAGCCTCAAAAATATAGGTGAGCTTATAAGGAAAATGAATTAATGATTTTAAGCTAAATGTGAGAGTGGAGATCCAAGGTCTGTGATAACTGCTCGCACGATCTCTGTTAATGCTTCCGGCCCACTGCTCTGCGTTCACTGAGCACCTCAGAGCATCTCTGCCTGGCTATGAAAAGCCTGACCGTAACACGTTATTCTGGGGCGTGAGGGTCGCAGGCGGGATGTTGGTTCCCCAGGAAGCAGAATCGTGATCAAAATAAATGATCGTTGGTGTTTTAAACCACTAAGTTTGGGAGTTTGTTGTGCAGTAGTACTGAGGTCTGGGACTTCCCCGTAAGCTCCCTGTCTTCCTATTTCAACAGAGTATTTTCTCCCAGTCCCATCCTGTTCCTTCCTTTGGCCATCAGACAAGACATGATCACAGAGCATCATACAAGATGATCTAGTTTGTATACTCAGGAGGCTCGAAAATTTGGCTATAAAAACTCCTGCTAATGTGAAAAGCATAAATAATCATAGCTTCGTATAACTACCAACTTAGTTCACATTTTAAAATAATTTCAAATGGGTATTTTAAAATAATATATAATATTAATATATTATTATGTTATTACAATATGTTATGTGTTAATATGTTAATAATTAATATGAACAACAATGACATTTAATATGGAAACTTCCCCTAAAGCTCCCCATAGAAAACGATATTAGTCCGCATTTCCTGGCAGGAAATAAATGTAGAGTATCTGGATTGAGTTAAAGCCAGATGAAATAACGCATCACACATCTGCTGATATCTGATGCACACGTTGGCACACATGAAGACATCATAGTTTTCTCAGAACGAATGAGTATATCTTTGGTTGAACACGGCATTTTATCTAGTTAGCAGTCCTTATATGCAAAAGCATGGTGACACCAGACAGGGCACGCACAATAGCCACTCGTGATGGGGGTGGAGGGATTTCACAGACTCTTCTCCCTTACGGTGTGTGGACTTGGTGTAGGTGACGTTGAATAATGGCGGCATGACAGTGATGAGTACATAGTAAAGGGAGGGGTCGATTGTTATCACCTGTCTTTTCACCTCCACCTGCAGAAACACAGCACCACAGCTGTTTGGGAACATTTCCAGCAATTCTGCAGAACTAATGGAAGGTGAGATAAAAGGGTGGTTGGCAGGGGATGACTTGATTGGCAGCTGCAGTTAAGAACGTACAAAGCCCAGTGGATGACAGGTCCACCCTCTCCATAATGACCTGGTGCCCTGTGTGTGTGCGTAATGTGGAACCTGGAGAGGAATGCTTCGCCATCGGCGTCGTGTGTCTGAGCTGTTGCCCTTCCGTTTATTTCAGATATTTTCTAACTCTCAGAACCCAGGCATATCCTTGCTACTCAAGAAAGAATTTTTCTCAAGGGACTTTATTTTCCAAAGAGGATCCCAACGATATGCTCCCAGTCCGCAGATCTCCTGCACTGTGACGGTGAGACCCTCTGGCCACTTCGTCCAGTAGCACACAGTACCGGGAATGCTCTTCCACGTACATGTGCGTCCTCAACGGGCCTGGCAACTCGCGCTTCCTGCTTCTTGGAAGCCACATGCCATGGAATAAGTATGGCTGTCCTGAGACCACCATGCTGTGAGTAGCTCAGGCTCCACAGAGAGGCCCTGAAGGATGAGGATGTCACTTGGAAAGGGAGCAGCAAGGAGCAGCATCATGTCACTAGACGTGGGAACAAAGGAGCTGACTGGGAAGTGGACCCTCCAGCCCAGCCAGGTGGAGCAGAGAGGAGCCATCCCAGACAAGTCCTTTCCAGATTCCAGACCTACAAAATCATGAGTTTTAAGCCATTACGTGTTGAGGTTGCTTGCTACTCAGCAATAGATGACTGAAACAGGTTCCACTGTGTACCCCAGAGTTTGCCCAATCCCAGCCTTCTGTGAAGGGTGCTACCTGGTGATCTGTTAGGCTCCATGTCTTGCAGACAGCAAGCCCGCGATGGTTATTAAGGAAACACTCAATATTTGACCCATTGCACTGGGCACAGACGTTGCCGTGAGAATCAGGGCTCCCACGTATGTTTTTATTTTACGATTAGGATGACCACGGTTTCTGAACCAAAGACCCAGGCACATGGTTGGACAATTTTAAATGCAATCAGGAGGCAAAAGAGCTGAATATTTTAAATCAGCACTGCCCCAGAAAATATGGAAATGTTGGTGGTTATGCTTAATATTTGTCTTGTTTTATGTATGGATAAATTTTGGACAACTTATATACCATCTCTAAGCCTCATTTTTCTAATCTTTCCAGTAGTAATAAAAATACTATTTTTTTCACAGATTGGGAATATTAAATGAGATAATTCATGGAGTCATGAGAATACTTGGCAAGTTGTAAAAACGTTCCATAAATATCAGCTAATTATGTTTGCAATTGCTATCTCTTTATATCCCTTTCATAGTGCCTTAAATATATTAAGTGTTCAATACATATTTGTTTATGGTAGTTAGAAGTGCTCATTGCAATTATGGAGTATATTGGTTTTCTATCGTTGTATAATAAATTACCATAACGGCATCAAACAACACATCCATTATTATCTCGCAGTTCTGTAGGTCAGAAGCCCAGGTGGGCTCAGTTGGGATTTCTACTTAGGGTCTTGCAAGGCTGAGCTGGAGTCTGAGGAAGAGTCTGCTTCCACGCTTATTCAGTTGATGGCAGAATTCAGTTCCTTGCTGTTGCATGACTGACGTCCTTATTTCCTGGCTATCAGCCAGGGGCCACTCTCAGCCTCTGTGAGCCCTTTGCACTCCCTGCCCCATAACCCTCTCCATCTTCAAAGCCAGCGACGGGGCATCAAATACTCTTCATGCCTGGAATCCCTCTGACTTCCTTTTCTGCCCCAGTCAGATAAAACTCTACTTTTAAGGGGTCATATGGTCAGGTTAGGCCCACCCAGACTATGTGTCTGTCTTAACATCAACTGCTCAGCAGTCTCAGTCACACAGGCAAAATTCCTTTGCTCTTTGCAGAACCATTTAGCCTCATCCTGGGAGCAACACTGGAGCGGAGGTCGTGCGGGCCGCCGTGTGAGTCTGTCCACCACCGCACAAACTCTGGCCCCGCAATTCACATTCCTCTCTCCTGAAAAACACGTTCACCCGCTCCCAAGGTTTCCAACGACCTCGCCCCATCATCACACCAGTTACAGTCCAAGATCTCATCGAAAGTCCAAGACTGACCACCTAGTCATCCAAATCAGAAGCAGGCAAGGCTGCGGAGCGTGGTCCCCGCACAGCTCCTGGGCACAGCCCGTCCTCCTGCCGACGTGAAGCGGAGCCAGCGTGGTGCCTCCCCCAGTACCCACAGCACACGGCGGCGGAGGTCAACAGCTGTAGACGTCCAGTAGAAAAGCGGGGAAGGGAAAGTAAAAGGGGGTGTCCGTCCCAATCTCTGGGCAGAACCACCAGCTTCCGAGGCTCGGTAACCCGTGTCCCCTGTGTACCCCGGCGGCTCTGGGCTCTCATCCCCGCCCCCAGGACTCTTGGTTCAGTGCTCTGAGCCGTGCTCCTTTTTCACAAAAGGTGAAGTGTGTTTGCAGCTGCAGGATGGTGTGCCGTTTTGCGCTTTCTATATTCCACCTAGCCTGAGTTGGCAGTATTTCTGCTAATATAATTTTTTCAAAAAGCTTGTGGGCCTTGAGTGTTTTTCCATTAGAAAAAAAGCTACACACACATCTTTGCCTAATAATCACTCTCTGTCTTTGGCTTCTGCTGAGGGTGCTGAGGGATGGTGTCCTTAGGCTTCCCAGAGATCTCTGAGAAACACTGTTGCTCTCTGGGGGAGTCGCCGTGTGGCTGAGTGCCCCAGACTTCGGGGCTTCCAGGGTCTCGGGGAAGAGCTGTGCGGTCACACCCTCGGCCCTTTCTCCACGCCACGGTTTCTGCATCCATTTCCAACATCTGGGATTTTTCACCATCTGGAGAGGCCGCGCACTTTCAAAGTCGAGTCCTCGTCCCTTCAGCGATTCTTCCTCCAATCCATCTCTCTTTACTGCAAGCCCCAGGAAGAAACCGAGCCGCACCTTAGCATCTTGCCGGGAAGTTTCCTTAGCTGTAACTCCAGGTTTATTGCGTACGAGTTCTGCTCTCTGCTTACATACGGAACACAGTTTCTCTAAGCTCTCTGTAACCAGTAGCCAGTCCTCCCTTCCTCGAGTTTCCAATAACACGTTCCTCGCTTCTGGCTTTGCCCTCACCAATAGTACCACAAGGTTCAGATTTCTAACAATCTGTTTAAAGTAACTAGGCTTTCTCTAAGGCGATTCCAACTTTTTCTCTAACGCTGTTCACTTTCTTCTGAGACCTTACTGGCAGAGTCTTTGACATCCATGTCTTAGTCAACCAGTGAAGCCAGCAGAGTCCTTTCTAACTCACCACGTTAAAACTGAACCTCGACTCTTTTCTCAGTGAGCCTGTATGGATAAATTCAGGCTGACCCAACATGACATCGCTTCCGCCTTGATACCATACCCTTGAGCTCCAATCCCACACATATTCCTCAAGTTTCCCTCAGTATAAACTAGAAACGTCACTCGTAGAGCAAGCCTCTTTGTGGGCCACACCTGCTACCCAGCCTTGCAGGGCCTGCCAGGACCTGGTCCCGCTGCAGGTCTCCAGGTTCCGGGGGAGCGGCAGGGCCAAAGGGCCACTGTCTGGGAGAGGACAGCACAGGCAGGCTAACCTCAAGCAGGGGGGATGGGCTGCTTCTGCTGTGGTATTGGGGGTCCCTAAAACCATTCCCCATTTCAGTGATTAGCTAGGGGGCTCTCAGGACTCAGCACGCAGTTGCTCTCACTCCTGTGGTTTGTTACCTCCAAAGGAAACCAGCAAGATCAGCAAAGGAAAAAGGCGCAGGTAAGAAAGTCTGGAGAAAACTAGGCACAAGCTCCCAAGAGTCCTCTCCCAGGGGAGTCACATAGGATGCACCTAATTCTTCCAGCATCAACCTGTGACAACACGTGTAAGATGTCATCTACCAGGGAAGCAGAGGCTCAGTGACCAGGGTTTTTATTGAGGGCCGATCACACTCTGCCTATCACATACCAAAATTCCAGAGTCTCAAGGAAAATGCGTCTCAGCATAAACCAGACTGTTTGCACAAGAGGTCAAGCAGTGTCAGCCACCTTTATCATTTAGGGAATGGGGAGAACCCTCCCAAAACCCAAGTTTCCAGAAGTCTATCAAGGCTCAACCTTTCTAAGGAGAGCAGGCCCAGGCCTTGCTATGTTAACTCTTTCCCACACAACTGTCAATGAAGACGTGGTGGAACGCAGGGGTTCGAAGTCCCCAGCTTCACCGCATCTGTTCATATGTCCCTGTTCCAATGATCCGAATCCCATTTTAGCCCAATCAGCGCTCTAAATTTAACAACAGAGAAAATGTGAGGTTGGAACTCAATCAGCGTTCTGATTCAGCCACCGCAGAGTGTGGCTCTGGGTTTGGTTGGTGTTACCAGCAACTGGGGGGTGCTTCTGGCATTTGGTAGGAAGAAAATGGGCGTGCTAGAAATCCCACAGAATGACAAGTTGCCCCTCATCTCGCATGAGTTTTGAATGTCCACTTGGATTTTTGCATAGATGGAGCAACCTGTTTTTAATTATCTGAGTCAATAATCTTACCCTTTAAGTATAAATACAAGGGATATTTTTACATGGGTTTAAAATACTTGAAATTTCTAAGAATATATCTACTGTGTAAATTATTAATAAGAGGAGATTGGTCAGAACTTTACCAGGAGTAGTTTATCATTTTAGAAAATCACATTCCTAATGACAAAACAACTGTGGCACTTGAGTCACAAAACAACACCTGTATCACCAGTCTGCATTCGTGGCTGGAGCATTCACAACAATTCTCTGTGTGTGTGTGTTTATTTCAAAATGTCAAACATAGAGACAAAAATTTTCAGTTGAATATTGGCTTCCTTCTCTCAGATCCAAACTTGTTTAAGTGGGTAAAATTATCTAGTTATGTCCTTGTCTCTTAGTCATGTACATGTTGTGATGAATTTGTTCACACGCTGCTTCAGTTATCTATTTCTATTAATATGTAATAAACCACCGTAAAAAATAGTAGCTCAAAACAAAAAATTGTTTATTGTCCATTACGATTTTACAAGTCGACAGGGATCAGCAGGGTGGTTTTTCTGACCTGCATAGCGCAGCCTGCAGTCAGCTGGGCGGGGCATCTAAGGGGGAGCACACCGCAGGTGCTGACGGCATCGGCTGGCAGCTTCACTTTGCTGGGGACAAGAGTGCCTCAGTTCCCCTTCTCATGAACGCTCCACAGTGCTTGGGCTTCTCCAAGTATTATGGGATGGTTCAAAGAGACAACGTTCCCAGTGTGGACTAGTGCGGCCTTAGAAGTTACAGCACGTCACTTCCACTGCATTCTATGGCTCAAGGCAAACCACGGCCCCAGCCAAAATTCAAGAGGGAGGGAAAGCGATTCCATCTCTCAACGGGAGGCATGGCAAAGCATTTACAGCATTTACCACAATGCAGAACAGATAAACTGGAGAATAAAATCACCAAAGGAACGAGAAGAAACAAGCAAACAAAATAGCCAAGATATTTTCCGTGAGGGAGGTTAGCTTTGTGGTGTATGTGAGAAATGCCACCGGCTGCCGAGGAGCTCACCCTCATGCCCAGCCTGCCCACGGGGGAGCCCCACAAGTCTTGGCACTGGCCTCTCGGGTGCTGGGAGCTCCCGACAGAAGTATCCACGGCAGAATCCCAAGCACGAGCAAGCATTTTGGTAGCAAGAATCCAAGTACAGGTATCAAAGGAAAGCCTTGGATGTGGAGAAGCGGCTTGACGTGATGTCATGTTTGGTGCGGCCGAGCACAGCGCTGCTGCCTCTCGAGACTCTGAGGTTGCTCAGTCTCAAAGTAAATGCTCTGATGCACTGTGAAAAAATTTTTTTAATTTTTTAAATAAAACATTTGGAAAGACGTAGTGATCATGTGGTATTGCGAGAGGATCCCACCTATGGAAACCACGTTACACAGCGTCAGTGGAGTGGCTTTGGCGACAGCAGTGAGATGGAATGGAATGGAATAGCACAGTTATTGGCTGCCTTAAGTGCCACCAAAACCACCTGGCGGGTTGAAGAGAACAGCTCTAACGCCGAGCGCAGGAGGCGCCCCCCTGAGAGCCAGGGAGCGCGCCGGAAGCAGGCCGGCGCCCATTCCGGTTTGGAGGTTCATCCTGTTGATGACAGGCCTTCCAGCCGCCGCGTCCCAAAACCACCCCCACCCCCGACATCATGTGCTTGTCAAGGCAGATGGCGTATTTATGTGTACTTTCTTATTTACTAAAAATTCGAGGTGTTTCAAACCGCAGCAGAATTTTAATAGAATTTATTTATTTTGTAATAAATTATTTACAAAATTGTACAGCAAGTATAATGTCCTTTCATTCAACATCATTTTGTTCTAATGCTCAAGAGAAAAAAAGTCACTCCGAGGTTGGGCCGTCGTCCGTGTGGAGTTCACACGTTCTCCCAGGTCCGCTGGGCTTCCTCTGACACTCGGGTCTCCTGCCTGAGCCCAGAGCTTGCCCTGAGGCGACCCGGCTTGTCTGCAGGGCCCCTTCTGAGCACGTGTGAGCGTATGAGAGCCGCCCGGCCGCCCTGGCACCCTGACACCCTGCGCTGCTGGGACAGGCTCCGGCCACCCGCCACCCGGAACTGGAATCGCTGCAGAAACAATGTTTTTACTTGTGTTTATTAATCTTCCTTAAATGTACGTGCAGCTCACGTTTATCTCAATGTTTAACACTGGAAATATTTTGGTCTTTATTTAGAAGTTTGGTGATGTTTTTGTGACCAGAAATACGCCACAGGAACTTGACATCAACTAGCCCCTGGTTGCGCTGGTCTCGTCACACGCTGTGTGGATTAGTGTCATAGTTCCCAGAGCCACGGACGGCAGGAAGTGAGGACTTACTGTGTAGGGCCCGAGTTTTCCGTTGCTAACCTTACTTCCCTATAAGCTCAGTTATTTTTATTACACAAAATTCCATAACATAGTGATTTTTAGGAAAACATACCCTGCATCGTAGAAGAAACAACCAGATATTGATTTCATGTCATTTTTATTAAGAATTATTTTCCTTTTACTTCTCCATATTATGGTTAGGTATATAAATAATACATATATACATGAATAGGACTTCATATATATGGATCTCACATATCTACATCTGTTGTATTAGCTATGAATTTCATCACGGGATAGTAAAGGGGGCATTAAAAGATATGTTTTTAAAGGAGAAAACTGGAAATAGGGCTGTGGAACCTAAGCACGATGATTTCTGAGGCTTACCACGCACGGCAGCCAGTTCCCTGGGCAGAGATGTAAGAGGTCCCTCTGTTATGAATAGTTATCTTTTGCTGCCTAACAAATTCCTCGCAAATTTAGCAACATAAAAGAATCATCCTTCAACAGCTCTCACAGTTCCTGTGGGTCAGGAATTCGGACTGGGTGCAGCAGGAGGGCTTGTCTCTGCGCCATGGTGTCTAGGCCTTCCACTGGGGGACCATCTGAAGGCTGTTCCCGCGTAGGTGTGACAGTCCATGCTGGCTTTTGGCTGGAACACTACATGTGGCCTCTCCTCCTGGCCTGGGCTTCCTCACAACAGGGGGGCTGGGATCCCAGGAAAAGCACCCGAGACAGCCAGGCAGACCATGTCACCTTTTGTGGTCTGGCCTGAAGGTCCCACAGCATCACTGCCCCTGCGTTCTCTGGTCTGGGCAGTGACAGGGGCTCTGAGTGTCAGGGTGAGACTGCCTCAGCTCTCCGTGGAGGAGGTCAGCATCACATGTAGGAAGAGTTTGTGGGATGGAATATATACCAGTGTGACCATCTTTGCAAAATACAGTTTGCCCCAGCCCCTAAGCAAGGGCTTTGGATCAAGCAATGGCCAGAAAGAGGAAAAAAGATATATGTGAACTAAGCAAGCAGGAAAACAAAGCAAAAGTTCTGTAAGGGGACGCACAGAGCTAAAGCCAGAGCAAAGCTGGATACTCCTGGAATGTCACAGAGGATCGGAATCTCCCAGAGACTGTGACGAACATTCAGTGCTTATCTTGAAAGAAAAGAGTTTGGGAATTCCTTAAAGATGGCATCATGTGTATTGCCCCGCACAGGGGTGTTGTGCGGAACTGAATCTTCATTTGGCAATTTAGTTCTGGTGTGTTTCAAAAATCATCCCTTGTGTCCTCGTATCTGTTGGAAAGAGCGTGAAGAAATCCAGTTCGTCTAGTCAGTAACTCCTGCCCCGGGCTCAGAGGCCTGGGGGAAGAGATCGTGCGCATGTGCGTGCTTGTGTGTGCACAGAGCGAAACCAAATACGATGAAACAGAAGAAACATGTTCGATTGTTGAGTCGACCGCTCCTAGTGCGAACAGCTTCCCTCCCCGGTGGACTGGCTGGCTGGAAGCAGCAGGCCAGTCGCCTCCACAACTCCTCCTTCTAGAAAATGGGCGTAACAACACTGAACACCTCAGCCCGTGCCACCGCCTGGTCACCCAAGCTCAGCACCTGGAGTGTCATAGAAAACGTAGGTTTTCTAACCACCAAGAGTGGAGCGCGCTTCAGCACGCAGTGCCAGGTGGCATCGGTGTGGGGCTGCGTACCCTGGGGCACAATGGCCCTTCTACCAAAAGCCAGTGAGAAATGTTAGCCTTTGGAGCTCGCTCAGCACACAGTAGGCATTTAATAAATGTTTGTGAGTGGTGAACCGGTTCCTAGCTGTGTCTGGAACAGGGGTAGCGGGCCTGCGCCTGCCTGCGGGTCCGGGTGAGCAGCGCCAGAACGCGGCAGGGCTGCACCACGCGGCCGCCCTCGGTGCCCGGGCGTGCCAGACACGGACACCCGCATCTGCGGGGCCTTTGAACGAACCAAAAACTCCATCCTTCAAGTAGCTCGGCACCTCTTTGCCATCGCGAGTGTGCGTGACCGTCACCTGGGAGCGTGGGGGCCGCACAGCAGCTCCGGGAAACCAGCAGGGTAACAGACTCTTCCGGAATGAGGACAAGATGTGGCATTTCACCTACAGGGCACCACACAGAGGCGACATTTAACTTTTATTCTGCTCCCACTGTCCTCCTGGCTCTTTGTTTGAAAGTGTCTTATGAAAATGCGGCATTAAAACAGCCAGAAAGCCGTCAGAGGGCCCAGCGAAACGAGCCGATCGTTAATGAGCAGCCCTGGCCAGAGTGGTCTTCCTAAGGCGCGGCTTTGCCTGCCGCCCGTCTGCGGCTTCCTGCTTCATTTGTAAGTTCCCAGGTCCCCTTTTCTGTTTCTCTGGGCGAGGTTTTCACTGCACAGCTGTAACCGTATGTGATGTCAAACAAATCTCGGGGGGACCACCGCCGCTTTGCACTGTTGTGTGTAAGTTGCCTACCACCGCGACAGCGTTTGGGAATCTGACTCTCGTTTTCTCCTCTTTCTAGAAAACCACGTCCGGTCAGTGGCCCAAATGTGTCCCATTCAGCTAAGAGTGGAAATCTCTCCTCTGGAATATGCTGAACATAGATTTTTTTCCAAGTTAACACATCATGTACTTGTATCATTATGTTTTCCAAAGAATAAGTTCTCGATATGATATTAACATGTTTTATATTAAGTATTACATGAAATACGGATTCTAAGCCTAAAGAATGGGGATCAACCCACCATCTCTATTTCCCAGAATTAGTCTTTTTTCTTGCTCGAGTGGCGACCTCTGAGGAATGTGCTCATTTGCCCTCTGAAGCTGTGAAGGTCAGAGCTCTCAGACAGGAGTGCAGAATCAAAGGGAAAGGAGAGGAACTCAAAGAAACCTAGACTCTTGAGTTTTAACCCACATATTTCTGCAAAATAATCGAGCCACCTGGTTCCAAATCTTCAGAGGGCCCTCTGCCATTTCCTAGTGAAGGGAGAGGCATGGAGGATTCGGGCCGGGCGGCGCCGGGGACCTGAGCTAGCGCGGGGAGGAGAGCAGCTCCTGCGGGCTGTGCGGGCTGTGTGCCCGGGTTCTGGCGCGCAGCCCAACCCAGCCCGCCCCAGGGTAAACTCAGAAAACCAAGCCAGATCATCCTAATCAAGTGCACCACTGAAAGCACCTGGCGCTGAAGCCCTGATGTCATCTCGTCATAATTGACTTCCAGCTTGTCACCCTCAGCGCTTTTCGTGTTGGAGCAGTGTTTCTCCCAGATCAGAGATAGCGAATTGGCAGACCAAGCCCACTGTCAGCGATGACCTAGCGAGGAAGCTGAGTCGCATCGCAAAACACCCTTCCTCTTCACCCACCTCCACTCTTGCGCAAGAGGCCTCAGGGGCAGGACGGAGCTCACGCCCAGCAGGACGGTCTCCCTTCAGCAACCTTTCTGTACCTGTGGAGTCAGGACTTCTGACCAAGGCAGGAGCAGCCGGGCCGCGGGCTGAGCTTCAGAGTCAGGGAAAGCTGAGGCCCAGTGACTTTCTGAATCAAAGCACGCTCAGGGAGAGTTTCCATCTAACCTGTTACAATCGTAAGATAAAGTTAGTCTTTATCTTTTAATTTATTAAATTTAAAAATATTGCAATATCCTCAGCAAGTAAAAAAATAGTGGTATCTTCAGCACGGTCTTCACCTGTGATTTCTACGTATAGAATATAAATTTGTATTGTATATTACAAATAGGTGATGTATACGAAGAGCTCTGTGTATTTGTTTAAATGCCAATAACTGGTACACAGACCTGACACATGTAGTCATCAGGACTCAGTTTAGGAAACCAAAATAATTCCAGGTAGTTGATAAGAAAAAGGTTTAATGCTTGAAATTAAGTGCTTAAAATAATCGTTGAAGAAACAAGTCTTACGCTGCAGCTCTTGGAATGGCTCTCAGAACAGTAAGAATCGGCCAGTGGGGAATCACTGCTTCCGAAGCGTCACCAGGGCCAGGCCAGGCCACGTTTAGAGCTTTGGGGCCAATGCCCAACATGTCAGGAACTGACTTTCTCCGATACTCAGGAAATCAGGGTGAACATCAGGGAAATGGGGAAGAGACCATGACTCTCTGAGCCCACAAGGAAAGATAGAAGCTGCAGGGTGAGCCAGCCTCAGCCCTGCTCACCAGCCCTGCTCCACGCCCAGCCAGCAGACGTGTGCTGCAGAGGGCTAGGGAGTCAAGACTTTTGCTTTGTGGGCCATAGACTCTGTCACCGCTGCTCCCTTCTGCCATGACAGCATCAAAGCAGCCATGGATAGTATACACACACGCGAGCATTCTGTGCTCCTGTTCACAAAAACAGATTTGGTCCGTGGATTACAGTTCACCAGTCCTCACTCTGGTGACTCTAAATGGAACCTAATTTACCTTCAGAATCCTAGCTGCAAAGGAGTCTGGAAAATGTAGTTTTTAGTTCTCTAATTATTAATAAATGGCCGCAAGACCATGAAGGAGTGCCATGTTCCTACCTGATGAAAGCATGTTGCTCCTGCTGCTTTCTATTTATTTGAATGCAGAAAAAGCAGTACCCAGGCCAGGCATGGTGGCTCATGCTTGTCGTCCCAGCACTCTGGGAGGCCGAGGCTAGAGGATTGCTTGAGAGCAGCCTGGGCAACATAGAGAGACCCCATCTGTATTAAAAAACAAAAGAAAAGCATTGGCTGGATGGAAAGGTGCACACCACATGACAGGGCTGTATGGATTTGCTCCAGTAAAAACACTGTCTCTTGAAGAATAGCTATAGCTGTGGCCATGCATGGTTACGTTCATGATCATTTGCTGTCATTCTCCCGGAATCCTCTGTCCTCTGCACAGAGAAGAGATGGGAGGCACTTCCGTTGCATCTTGCAAGTCTCTGATGGTGGCACTCCTCTTCAGGGTTCATGCAGGCACATGGCACTGATGCTGGCTTTGCCGGGAGGGGTAGTGCCAGGAGTGTCACTTCCACCGTTTCTGCTCCAGGGGCTCTGGCCCCAGCAGTGAGGAAATTGATGTGTGGTCTGGCCAGCTGTTGAGTGTTTCTATCTCAGCTGTACATTCAGAGGCTAGAAAAACAACCCTAGGATGAGTTTCCAGAGCGACTAGGCCTCCTGTGAAATGCAGTTAAGCCACAATTCCACGCGTCCTCTGACCCTCCCCCTGCCACGTAAGTGCCCGATCTGGGGTGGATTCACGGAGAGCCTGTGTTTCCCTCTCCTCTGTGCACAGCCACCCTGGCTAATGGCTTCAGGTCACTTCCAGGGGGATAGGAGCAGGGTCCTTTTGGCCGTTTCTAAGGGTCAAGTTCAGAGGGAACCAAACACCTCTTCACCCACGGACCTTGCGCAGTGTCTACTCACTCAAGACTCCAGAGTGTTGACTCGAGCGCTTTTCAGTTTTAAGGCTCAGGCAGGCTGTCCATCAACCTCACACACACGGTGACCCTGCCCCGGAGACCTGTGGGCCCTGTGCCAGTCATGGCAGCAGCTCTCGTGTTGTCTCTGGAGTCAGGGCTGTGGCATTTCTACCCAGGTCTCAAGGGAATCCACCTCTCAAGCGACGATGACAGGAATGTGAAGCTAGCTTTTGCCTTTTAATTTGTTAAATAAAAGAACTGTGTTGTGTTTAGCACAGACCTCATGCTTGATTTCTTTTCCTGCTTATAGATGACTGATATCTGCAAAAAACAGGGGTTTTTGTTGTGTTTAATTGCTCATGACAAATTCAACATTTAGAATTCGCGTGAGTTGGCACCTTTTGGGATTTTGCCTCCTTGCTGGGAGGAATGAAAAAGGCAGGTGGAAATAGGCCCACAGAGGCCTCTCCTGTAAACCCCCAGAACTGGAGTCCCGAGACAAATCGCAGATCTATTCAGCTAAGTGTCCTGGTGTCCTATTCTGTAACCCTTGTGATTTCTAACTCTGCAGGTCCCTGAGATTGGGATGAGTGGTCCGCCGCAGCCGGAGTCCTGGAGGCTCAATGCAGAACACAGTGAGGCAGGGAGACCAGGCTGGAACTGTGTCCAAGGAAGCCCCGAGTCCAGGCACGAGCCTGACCATGCTGGTGCCATGCTCTGTCTGCACCTTGGGGCAGCACCGCTGGCCAGGGGTCGTTTCCCCAGGAAGGAACACGCCTAGCAGGAGTGGCTTTTTGCTCAGGCCCAGGTGAGTTCAGCAAAAAAGCACAGACTCTGGAACAATAGTTTGAATTCCTGCCTCCACCATTTCCTGGGCAGATTACTTAATCTGTCTCTGTGTTCCCTCATCTATAAAATGGGGACAAGAGAGTTCCTAACATAAAGGATTGTTTTGAGAATTAACTAAGTTAACTCATGACGCGTTGTGAGTGGTGGCCGGCACATTGCAAGTTCAACGCAATAGATGCCTCATCAGTGCAGGGGACGGGGGCAGGGGAGGACCCAGAAGATGAAGGCAGGATGGCAGAGGGCGCGCCTCACTCACCTGGCATCAGGGGGTGGCGGGACGGGGTTGTGCTAACTCTGTCTGATCTTCCTGTCGTTTGTGATGGAGCTTCTCTCCCAATGAAGACCACCAGGGAAAAACAGGCTTGCCTCCTAGGCAAAAAGCTCAGCCTCCCACCCAGATGGTCCTATCTAGCAAACCACTCCAGGCACAGGCAATATGTCGCCGTGGCTACCATTCTGGACGCCTCCGGAGGCCTCTTGGCCTGGACCCCTGCGGTAGGGAATAGCCCACTCCACTCTCCTCTCTGTTCCCAGCCCTGCCTCTTTCTTTCCTTCTTCTTTCCCCCCCTCCCAGGCTCCCTCTTGCTCTTTGTTATGGTACGGAGTGCGAGAAATGACCACTTAAAGACCAAATTGAGCCAAATTATGAGTCTTTATTAGCTGGCCAGCGACCACCCCTGCCCTGTCAGAGTTCAGGTACAGAGAATGGTGGTTAGCCGAAAAAGCAAGGGGGTCTTACACTATTCTAAGATGGGCTACGTGACATGAGGTACAGGGAAGTGGGACAAAGACGGGAAATGGGACAAATTACATCATACATTCCATAATCGTGGGGTCCCGGACCTGCCTCGGACCACCTACTCCGGTTACGAGCGACTGATTATAATCTTTAAGCAAGCAGGCTTACAGAAGCAGAGAGCATTAGTTAGGTTAAGGACCACTCTTTCCCCAGTTAAGCAAGCACAGTAAAACTTCAACCATAAGAGCAAGGCAGCTGGAAAGTTTAAACAATCAGTTATAAGAAACAATCAGTTTCGGCTTGATCACTTTGTTTTCCATCCTTAGCCACCAGTACCAACTACATGAGTAGATTCTTCCCAAATGAAGCAACGGCGCTAAATCTTAA